>JARFXV010001337.1:0-102500 GCA_031761425.1 Cosmopolites sordidus | reverse complement strand
AACATTTGTGTCCTTTTATTTCGCAACTTATGTTTAGCTTTGTTTATTTCCTTGTTTTTTTTTCTATTTTTTTTTTGGTCCATACGTTTTCTTATAGTTTGCGAAGCTCAACGTATTCGACCCTGCCAAAAAGACTCTCTGCATTTTTCATAGTACACCGTTTTTTTATTAAATTCGACAAAGCAAGCGGTTCGACAAAGCAATCTCAAAATCACTGCCCCTCTGAAACAGTGCCCCAGAATTTACTTCGCCTTTCTTGAATCTTACAAACTATACAACATATTATACTGTACACAAAATTTTTACCAGTTTATTTTTTAATTTGATAATTAGTGGGCTATAGAAAGTAATAATTTGATGCTACCGTTACATGTCTGGCAGATTAAACTTTGACTTTATTGCATTAAGTTCCAGTCAGTGGTCCCAAAATTAAAATGCCATTGAAGAGAAAAAATCGAAATAATCCGGTTGTTTGGTGATTTTCCTCGTAGTAGCAAAGAAGTTACTGCAGAGTTTAACATGTGACATCCCCTACGTGCTCCCATTACTCATTGAAAAGCAACCGCTGTAAATGCTCTTTTCAATGAAACTGGCAGTGTTATTAAAATCCATCAAAAATGTTAATCTTTTTGATGGATACACCTGCATTCTGAGGATAACAATATATTGGCGGCAAATCGAGTAAATCCATGCATGAGCCTTTGAGATTTATAGTCTTAATTGAATATTAGCAAGGATAAAATCAGAAGATGCTTCGTTTGTCTTAAAATCAAGCCATATAAGCCGAAGGTCTTACATACATTGAAAGAAGGTGATGATAATGAAATATTAGACTATTGTTATTCGGCCCAAGGTAATTTTTTAAAGGACAGACATTTCCTGAAAAAGATTTTGTTTACTGATTAGGCTACATTCACCACTAATGGGGTTGTATCGTCTCAAAAATGAAGATTCTGGACCAGAGGTAATCCTCACTGGATTATAAATTGTAAAGGCCAATATCTTCTCAACTTTTTCGATGGGAAATTTTGGGATGTAATTGAAAATATTCTTTCTAATGGGCAACATGATATGTATTTGCAACAGGATGGTCCATCTATCCACAATTCAAGGATTGTTCGTCAATGGTTGAACCAAAAATTTCTTATGCGCTGGATAGAAAGAAATAGTACTTTTAAAACTGTGGCCTCCGAGGTCTCCCGATATTACCCGAATGGTTGAAATTAAAGTATATAAAACAAGGCCCAGAAATCAACATAAACTTTGTGCCAGAATAAGGCAAGCCTGTCAAGAAATCAGTATGTCGGAACTTAGATGAGTAGCTACACACAATCGTAAAAGAATCGAAAAATGCGATAGATGGAGGATTAGTTGAGATAGATCACATTTGATAGTTAATTATGTGTATTCTGAAAATTATTGTTGTATACTTCTTCCTAAATTTAATTAAGTACCAAAAATTGTTTTCCCATAAGAACAAAATAATTATACCTTTGTAAGAGCTATTTATTTAACTGAAATATTTGAATATTCTATCCACTATTAAATTGACAATGTGTCAAGTTTTTACTTTCCATGGCACACTGTGAATGAAATAAATAATAAAAAATTAAATAAATGATGACAAAAAATAAAAATGCGAATTTTCTCATAAAACACTATATACATATATATATATATATATATATATATATATATATATATATATATATATATATATATATATATATATATATATATATATATATATATATATATAGATATATATATATATATATATATAGCGTGTTCTCAATGTTGAGTCATTTTAACAGCTTGTGTCGTAAAAAGAAGTACTTTTATCAAAAATTGTTTATATAAAAGTTGCAAATTAAAAAAGTTATTAACAGTTACAACATTTGAAATCAGACCTGACTTTTTGATATTCTCAACCACTGGATTTTAGAACTCGTAAAAAGAAGTTAATTTAGCGAAAATCATTTATATATAAGGTTCAGAATAAGGTTCAAAAACAAAAATGTTATATTTTACAAAAATGTAACATAATTGTCACGATTTATTCGGTTAGCACAAAATCTTGCTCGGCGTACCCATGCGCCACTACACGAGTCAAAAATAAAATCCCGGTCTCTCAACATTTTCGATGCGCTGTTGTAGTTCTTTTACAGTATTTACTTTTCCTTCATGATAAACTAATTTTTTTAAATACTCTCACAGAAAAAAAAATCCCACGGCGTTAAATTCGGGTAGCGTGCAGGTCAAGAAATGGGTCCATTGCGCCCTATCCGCCTGTTTGGAAATTCATTAATTAAATGTTCGTAAACATCTCGTCTAAAATGAGGCGGAGCTCGATCATGTAGAAACCACATATCCTGTCTAACATTTAGAGGAACATCTTGTAATAATTGTAGCAGATTGTTTTGTAGAAAGTTTAAATAATTTTCACCTGTCAGTTGACGTGGAAGAAGAAAAAGCTCAACAAGCATGCCATTTACTATGCCAGCCCAAACATTAACTGATAATCTGTGCTGAAAATGGGCATGCGGTTTTTTTATTGCCCAAACATGGTTGTGATTAATATTTACTCTAATTATTTACTTTCTTGTAAATGTGACCTTGTCGTTCGGCAAAATAAATTTGGTCAAATTTTCATTTTTGTTGTACTGATGTAGAAGCCACTGACTCTTCTAGGATAATCTTCTAGTTGAACGCTGGTACCCGTTCATTATGATAGGGATTAAAGTGTTCTTGTCGAAAGTCTTTCACACTTTATTATAATCAACTTCAATTTGACCTGCTATAGACCTAGCGCTCGTTGTTGGCTCGTTTTCGATAATTTCTAAAATTTCTTATCAATTTTATACCGTTTCGCGTAGATGAGGTCTTCCAACGTGACCTTCTCGTTGTGCCTTTGAGTACCCAGTGTCGCGAGTCGCGTACCCAGAGTACCCAAGTCTTGTAATTATAAAGCGGCTGCATTTGTTGACACTCCCCGAAAGTTAAAAAATTTTATGTTCACTAATTCATGGTTTTAAACAAAAATTAAACACGCACTCTTAAGGAATTATTATCACTGATCAAATCGAAAGTCGCACTCGAACATTCGCAAGAAATATCGTACAAGAATACAAAAAAGTAGTCATACCTATTTTCAGCAATAAACTAATACTCCATGTGTTTACAAAGCAGTGGTCGAGAGTTTCAAAAAGTCATGTTTGTTTTCAAATTTTGTAACTGTTAATAACATCTTTATTTTGCAACTCTTATATAAATTATTTTTGGCAAAATTACTTATTTTTACGATTTCTACAACCTGTTATAATAAATGGCTCAACTTTTAGAATACCTTGTATATCCTTTATATATAGTAAAATGCGTAAACAATATAGTTTTCTTTCTTATTTCTACACATACATAAATAGGATCATGTTAATACTTCAGCTTCTAAAAGTAATATAGACTCCCCACATTATTTTCTGTTTATGCTTAGACATATTTTGACTTATCTTTTGTATGCTTAACCCACGTTGTTTGTCTAAGCCTATCCATTTTCTATTGGAAATGGACACCGAACACGAAGGGGCAAAAAGCAAATACGGTCTTTCCTTAAAAACATAACGTTAGAAAAAGACAATTTAATATCTGCCCAGCCGAACGCGTAACAAAACTACTGGGAAAATTGCACACTATTTTCCTCAGTTTATTCAAGCTTTATACGTTCGAATAAAAGCAGAAGAAATAATCATAAAAACTACAAAACGAATATAACAGTAAGTGGAAAAACAAACATAATATAAATCGATTGTTTTAAATTGCGAGCGGTAAAAGTAAAAGTACTATATGTGGAGGTAATCTTGAGATTTTATTAAGAAAAACATTTTTAGACATTCAGTTTTATTACATACCATTCGAAATAATATTTAAATTAGCTAATTAAATTGGTTTTCCTAAATTTTTGGCTTCAGATCGAACTTACACGAAAATACCCGCCCCGACATACTCTGAAATAATTGTTGTCGCCATTTTGCATTAATGTTATATTCTTTGTCGTGGTGATCATCTTGATTAGTCAATTGAGGTAACATTGTCACATCGATTGTTACTGATGTATGTGCTTTTCGATTGGTGATTTAAAAATTTCGCAATATTTTTGTGGGGACCGTCAGGTTTTTCACTCTTGTTGTAACAAACTTTTTTCTTTAAAGTTATTTAAAATGGCAAAATTTATATATATATTTTTTTTTTATTTATAAAACATCCCTGAGGAAGTTTTCCAAAATTACAATCTGACCAAAGTTGATCAATGAGTAATGTTGTACAAACCTAAGTTACTACAAAAGAAAAGGTGATTTTAAGAACTTACTCACTAGTATCCCTTAAATTAAATCCAATAACTTAATTACACCAATATTAACGTATACACCAGCACTATGCTCTGCTTTTTTACTAACAAACGTTCAAACCAACTCAAAGGGTTTGGTCCTCTTAAGTCTTCTGATTTGACTTGCATTATCAAGGAGCTGGATGGCCTCGACATTGACGTGCTGAAGAAGTCGCTGCTCGTGACTCTGGGCAAATCTGCTAATGGTCTGGGTAACGGTGTCCATTTCCAAGTCCCTATGGAGGTCACTGTTTCTGAAATACCAAGGGGCATTTGCAATGTTCCTTAGTACTTTGTTTTGGAATCGCTGGATTATTTCCAAGTTGTTCTTTTTGGCACAACCCCACAGCTGGATGCCATATGTCCATACGGGCTTTAGAATTTGTTTGTACAAGAGTACTTTGTTGTAGACTGATAGAGGGGAATTTCGTCCAAGCAGCCAATACATTTTTCTAAATTTGATGTCAAGTTCTTCTTTTTTCTTTTTGACATGAGCCCTCCAGCGTAGCTTGGCATCTAATGTTATACCCAAATATTTTGCTGTATTAGCATACGGTACTTGGATATTATTTATACTAACGGGGATATGTTGATTTTTTTTGTTCGTGAAATTAATATGGGCGGATTTAGACTCATTTAATTTGATTCGCCATTGCTTAGTCCAGTTGTTAATTTTATTAACTGAGGTTTGCAGGTTTATTGCCACTTCTTCGTGGTCTACGCCTACAGCCATAATAGCAGTATCGTCAGCAAATGTTGCTATCGTGTCTGGGTCTAATTCAGGAATATCACTGGTATATAATAGGTAAAGGACTGGTCCCAATACACTACCTTGCGGTACTCCTGCTTTAATATTTTTTAGTTCAGAGTATGCATCGTCCTGTTTAACTCTGAAATATCTATCTGAGATATAAGACTTTAATAATTGCGCAAACTGTTTAGGCAAAAGCTTGTTTAATTTGTAGTTGAGGCCCTCATGCCACACTTTATCGAAGGCTTGGGTCACATCGAGAAATACGGTAGAACAATTTTTTTTTTCTTCCAGTGACCAGTTCCAGTTTCAATTATATTTGTTATCCTATGGACCTGGTCTATAGTTGAGTGGCTTTCTCTAAATCCAAACTGATGGTCTGGAATTATGTTTTTATCTTCAATGATTGGCTTTAATCTTTTAAGGAATATTTTTTCAAACAGTTTTGAAATAACAGGTAGCAAGGAGATTGGCCTGTAAGATGAAACTTCATTCGGTGGTTTTCCGGGTTTTGGGATCATTATCATTTCTGCTACTTTCCATATCTTAGGTACATACTTTAATCTAAAAGATGCATTTATAAGATATGTAAGTTTTACTATAGCTTTACGAGGAAGCTGTTTCATGACTTCTCCCGTGATTAAGTCAAACCCTGGGGCTTTTTTTGTGTTGATGTTTTCTTCAATTTCTGATGCAATTTCTTTTGGGGTAACAGGTCTTATGTCACTTTCTTCTTGGGCAAGATTTTCCCAGTCAAGTATGTTTTCACCTTCATTTGGCTGGAAAGTCCCTTCTAAATATTCAGAATATCTGTTAGCTTTTTGTAAATTGCTTTTTGCCCATGTTCCATCTGCATTTTTAATTGGTGGATTCTGCAGGATTGGTCTTTTTAGTGTTTTGGTAGCTTTCCATAGTGAATAGTCAGTTTTACTGTCATTTGACAGTTCACTTAGGTAGTTACTTATAGTATAATTTTTATTTTTTTGTATATCCCTTTTCAGTTGCTTTGTTGCATTATTTAATCTAGTTTTATCTGCTGGCGATCTAGATTGATTCTCCTAAGCCATATTCTTCTAAGCCTTCTTTTTTCGGTTAGTTCTTTTATTTCTCTGGGGTAGTTATTGCCTTTGGTTCTAGGAGTAATATTAGGTGTGTTATCCCATGCAGCCCTTTGGATAACGTTTAAAAATGTTTCAGCTTTATTGTCGAGTTGTTCTTCATTTCTTAAGTGGACTCTCAAGTCTACCGTTTCTTCAAGTTGAAGTTTAAAACTCTGCCAGTCAGTCAGTCGATTTGTCAATATAGGAGGAGTTTCCTTCTGTATGATGCTATCACTTAAGATCAGAAGAATGGGAGAGTGATCAGAGTTCATATCCCATGCCTCGTCCACATGCATATAGCTTACAGACACATTTCTAGTTATGAAAAAATCAAGTAGATCTGGTATTTTATTGGGGTCTGTAGGCCAATATGTTGGCTTGCCAGTTGACATTGTTTCACATTTTAGTTGGTTAATTGCTTGTAGTAGTTCTTTTCCTTTTGTATTGGTTAACCTGGATCCCCACTGAACGTGTTTGGCATTGATATCACCTCCAATGATAAACCTATATCAGTGACTATTTAGAAAGTCTAAATATTGTTGTTTTTTCAGAGCATGTCTAGGCGGACAGTAAACTGCGGAGACTATGATCTCATATGTTTTAGTTTTAATGTTTACAGAGGCAGGTTCAAACTGTGCTGTTTTATATCCCATTTCTTGGTGATGCTTGATTGATTCCTTAATTACGATGGCGCTTCCACCTTTGGCGGTATTTTCGGGATGTATGGATATGTAAAATGTATATATATATATATATATATATATATATATATATATATATATATATATATATATATATATATACATATATATATATATATATATATATATATATATATATATATATATATATATATATATATATATATATATATAAATTTTGCCATTTTAAATAATTTGAAAGAAAAAAGTTTGTTACAACAAGAGTGAAAAACCTGACGGTCCCCACAAAAATATTGCGAAATTTTTAAATCACCAATCGAAAAGCACTGATAAGACATAACATAAGACATAATTTTTTTTTTTTAAACCATAATTTATTTACAAAATAGTTGTCATTAAAACCACTGGATTTTGATATGGGACATGTTTCACGAAATATGTTTAGGATCAATAGCAAAAAAGTGTTCGATAGAGAAAACATAAAACTAAACCACACCACGGTTTTGTGAGACACCCTGTATAAATACAATTAATTTTAAATTATAAAGCTTATTTAGTTGTACAACTCGTATATTTTAACTTTTTCTCTATCTCCAGCCATTATCAAAATATTAACCTATATCGCACTGTTAGAACACTTTGTATATATAAGGAAATAACTTTTATATTTTAGTGTTTAAGATAATTTTAAAGAAAACAGTTTCTCACAAGTGTGGAAAACCTGTTTGTTTCCAGAATATATATATATATATATATATATATATATATATATATATATATATATACCGGGTTTCTCACGGTAGACGTTCGTTAGAAGTTTTTGTGGTTAGAAAAAACTTAGAATTCTGAATTTTTGGATTACAGGGTTATTTATAATTCTTATATCTCTTTTATTTAAAAATAGTTTCAATGTCATAGCACTTCCCGTTATCCCGGAAGTCGTCAGTAACTTCTTTTTTTAAGTGGAACACCCGGTATATTCTTTCATTTTTGGATTTCTGGGAAAATTTCATGATGAGTTCCACCAGGTTTCCCTATACATATTTTAAACTGTTTCTTAAATATCTTGATTCTTCTGCAAATTTTAAAAGATGTATCCTTATTTTCAACGCTGCGCCTTTTTCCCATTTTCGACTGGTGCTAAGCGCTTCTGGGTTAGACTGAAGCACAAGAATGATTCTTTCGAAATTTACATTGACAAATAATTTATCGTATGCAGTATCCAAAATTTAATGACCAATTACATTATTTTCAAAGTTGAAAAAGTTCTTTCTTTAAAATGTAACACTCTGTATATTATTGGATTGGATAGTCGAATGCCGAATTCGATTCTGCATCGATTCGCTATAAGTTTCCCTATACATACTTCCAACGATTTTTTTGTAACCCATATTTTCTATTTTAATGTGATTTTTGGCAGAAACCGAGACATCGCCATCGTTTGTTTTTTAAAACAAAATGAACATGACTGAAACGGCAGAAATTTACTTTAATTAGAACATGAAAAAAAAAAACACCAACATAACAAAATTTAGAACGTAATAACAAATGAAAAATATTAAAAAATGGAATATAGTTACAAGAAGTATTAAATGAATGTAAAATTACAATAATTTTTCTATATGAGCGCCATTTTGGTTCAAACACTGGATACTTCTCGCAAAACAGACATCCGAATTTTGTCTGGACTTTAGATTAGTGAACGCATCGTGAACACGGTTCAACAAATCTCTAGTTTGTATAGGCCTAGAGTACACTAGTTTTTTAGACGACCCCAGAGGTGAAAATCCAAGGGCGTCAAATCGGGAGATCTGGGTATCCAGTTCTAGGGTCCCTGTGGGCCAATATACGGGTCGATCCTTGAATATCACGATCAACTGCTGATGAACAGCTGTAGTGGAATGTGCTGGAGCACCATCCAGCTGATACCAACTGTTTGCTCTGTCACGTGAAGGTAGAACATTTAGGAAATCACTAACAAATCCTCTGAGTATCTTCAGATATCTAGCCCCATTCAAATTTTCATCGTACACTTGATATGCCGCTTTATTGTCCCTAATTAAGCAAAAAAACAATAAAACTAAAGTGGTCCTGGTGATTATGTTCCCTTATGATATGTGGATTGTCTTGTGTCCAGTAGTGATTATTTCGGCGATTTTGTAATTTCTTGTCTGCTAAATTTTATCAGTCCATATAATCTTATGAAGAAATCGGATCTTCGGTCATTTTTATGCACATAAACTCGCAAAAGCCGACTCGTCTTGCCTCATCACCAAGACGTAATCCGTGCACAATTATCTCTGTTTTAGTTATCTATGTTTTCTTAATCTATGTTTTATTTTCTTTTATTATCTATGTTTTCTTAATATTCGGTGGATTGATGCTCTTGAAATACCTAAATCCAGCCCTGCTGCTGGAGTTAAACTGAGTGAATAAGCTTGAAAATAAGCCGATTTTTGCGAATTTTCCGGGTGTTATTGTCGGTAGGTCCGGATATCGTTCGTTAAATAATCTTCATGTTCATTTGACAATTCGTCCACATTCACCATGCATATAAAATAAATTTAACAAATCAATATTGGAATATTCTTCATTATTATCAATTATAAACTGTACTTGAAAAAATTAATAAAAAAGCACTAAAACTGTAAGTAGATACCTCACGAATTTGTGAGCTGAAGCTGCTTTGACATAATATAAACATTGTTTCAATTCTTGTCAAAATCAAGGTTTACTAGATAGGATTTTGGAGTTTCATTGGCTTTTGATAAAAAATACATATGGATTAACAAAAAAAGCGTTGGAAATAGGCACGGGGAAAGTTATAGCGAATCGATGCAAAATCAAATTCTGCATCCGACTATTCAGTTATACACAGAGTGTCACATTTGACAGAACGAACTTTTTCAACTTTGAAAATAATGTATTTGGTCATCAAATTTTGGACACCCTATATGCGATAAATTAATAATCAATGTGGATTTCGAAAGTATCATTATTGTACCTCCGTCTAGCCCAGAAGAGTTTAGTATCAGTCGAAAATGGCTAAAACGTGCAGGGTTAAAAATAAGGTTGCATATTTTGAAATTCTCAAAAAGATCAAGATATTTAAGAAACAGTTCAAAAAAGGTTTACGGAAATCTGATGGAAGTAATCGTGAAATTTTTTCAGGAATCCAAAAATTAATTGATGTACGGGACTTAAAATAAGGAAGTTAGTGGCGAATTCCGGGATAACCGGAAGAGCTATGATCTTGAAAATATTTTAGAATTAAAGAGAATCTTAAAACAATATTTTGCAATTGTACTGTCCTTAAAAATTTAAATGTTGGAAGTGACCACCGAATGGTACGAGCAAAAGTTAGGATTAACTGTCGAACAGAGCGCGAGAGAATGGTAAGGTTAAAGAAGGGCAAAGTGGATTCTGGAAAATTGATGGAGAGGGCAGCGATTTTGAGATTGCTTTGTCGAATCGCCTTGCTGTGTTACAAGATCCGGGGAAGATGGACATATCAGTTCAATATGAAGAAATCACCAACAATGTGCTTCAAACGGCTGCTTCAATAGCACCAGTAAGAAATGTCTCAAACAGACAAACATCTCCAATGACACCATTGATTTAATGAAGAAACAACGAACAATGAGAAATACAGGCAGTCCTGTTGGCATGGTTGAGTACGCTGAGCGCTGCAAAACTATAAGAAAACGTATCAGAGAGAACACGCGCCGGTTCAACATGCAGCAAGTCCAAAAATCCCTGGAAGAAAATAAAGGAATTAACAAGGCTAAACAGAAGCTCAGAAAGAAAGAATATAGCACAGTGTGCAGGGCGCGTGCGGAAATGTTAAAGGTTGTCAGAAAATTTTATTCCCAGTTATATGAAGATCAGAACCAATCAAAGACAACAATACTCACGGAAGAACAAATGCCAGATATCCTAGTGGAGGAAGTAACAAATGCTATAGAATCGATGAAAAACGGCAAGGCTCCAGGAAAGGACAGTGTAACTGTCGAAATGCTAAAAGCTGGTGGTCGGACGCTACATAAAACACTGGCAAGATTGTATTCAGAATGCCTCAAAGAACAAAAAGTACCTGACTTATGGAAGACTGCAGAAGTGATCCTTTTACATAAAAAGGGAACACAGGAAGATTTAAGGGACTACCGTCCAATAAGCCTCCTATCAATAATGTTCTTAGTTTTCCCTAAGATAATATCTAAAAGAATATTGAGAAAACTGAATTACGCCCAACCAAGAGAACAAGCAAGATTTAGAAGTGGATTCATTACAATGGATCATATCCAGATTGTACAGCAGGCCATAGAAAGGCCATAGAAACGAATACACCATGCCACTGTACTTGGCTTTTATTAACTACGAAAAAACATTTGACTACATCTCAAAGCATTGTAAATGTTTACTATATGGAGTTAATTAATTTATTATTGAGAATATTTCCATAAATATGAATTTTATGAAGGAAATGGAAAGGACCTTTTCTGTAGAAAATTTAATTTCCTATAAAATGCCTCTATATATTTTTCTCAAATCCGTATACTTTAATGTCAATGATAGCATCAAATAATATTATTTACAAAATTTCTACTACCATTAATCATCTTTTGCATTTGTACATTTCTTCATTGCATTGTCTTTTTGTTTTATAAAAAATAATTTTATAATATTTGGATTTTTAAAATTCTAATTGAATTTTGCCTTGATATAAATATTCTCTTGCCGTTTGATATAATCTAAAATTTATCGAAATTTGCACTTTTATAGTAACGGCAATGTTACTGACCTGAACCCCACAGAGACCCACAAACTTTTAAAGTTATTATTTGGAAACTTTCGGAAAACTTTCAGGCAGAGCCAGTTTGGTCTAAAATCTTTATTGCGTTGCGAATATTTATTCAACCTCAGTCCCGTTTTGAATATTCTGCTTATTTTTTAAACTTCGCGACCGAAGTGGGAACTAGCATGAATAACAAGCAGCCTAAAAAGGATTCGTTTTCTTTTTTAATAAATAGAATTTTACATTTACATATCTTATAGTAAACACTTGCTAGAATCTTAATTAAAATGGAATTTTTTTTATAAAGTTACTATTAGAAAAATCAAGTTTTATGTATTGGATTATTAAAAAAGTTTGTTCGCTAATTTTTAATCCAATAATTTTTTTTAATTACTGTAGTAAACACGCTACAAAAACATCTTATTAGACTTAAACAGTAGAGATCAATCAATAAAGTTTACGCAAGGACTTGAAAACAATGGCGTCTTATTGTTCTCGGATTTCTTAATTATTAGAAATGAAGATATAGATTGATATTTTTAGTGCGTTCGAACTTTAAATTCAAATCACCATATTAAATGTCTTGAAACTATACATTTTATATGAAATACTATTCAATGAAATTAATGTTTCAAAGCAAATTTCAGACAAATATCCGCCGCGGCTATATCTGACAAACTGCATTCTATCAATTCAATTTCCGACCACTTTTTCAACCATTTGGGACCTTCTGTTCGCATTTGTCCGAGTTATGTTGACATCCAAGGCATCAATAGTCGCTGGTTTATCGGCATATATTAAATATTTAATATAACTCCAAAGAAAATAATCTAAAGATGATAAAACTAGTAACCTTGAAGGTAAATCAACAGGTCCGTTCTTGGAAATAATTTTGTAACCGAATTGTTCTCTCAATATATCGATTATTAGGTTGACTGTTTGATATGTGGAGCCGCCTTATTGAACCTACATCTCTTCCATATCAATACCATTAAAATCTGGAATTAAATAATCATTGATCATTGCTCTAACGACCGTCATTAATTGTAATATGTTTTTCAGCTTGATTTTTAATGAAATACGATCCAGTGATTGTAATTGATCCATTTGCGGATTATTTTAACTTCAAGTGCGGCAATTTTGTTTATCAATGTAATCATTTAGCCAAAAATGAGCTTCGTCGCTGAACAAAATTTTGCAGTTAAATACTGGGTCACATTGCAATTGATGCTTTTGAGACTTGATTCTTGGACAAACTGGATCTTGTAAAAATCGAATAACAAAGCCCAACTTCCTGGATCTTCATCAATACTGCCAACAACAGCGACGATATTTTCGTCGGAAGGTACAGATTTTTGACTTGTTTTGTTTTCAATATCGACCAGCGCGAAATACATTCAGAGTTTATCGATAAGTTTGGCAGACAGAACACTGATTATGATAATAAATTTCGACAATTGCAAACTCTGCTCTGATGTTAAATGTTCCATGATAATTTACCAGACTATACTCAATAATTTTGACATTAGAGATAGGACATTAAAGACAAGTGATATGAAATTAGTATTAGTTGAAACTTTTGACTTTAACAAATACTTGAAATAATACCTAAAATTAATTTATCTTGTGTCAATATTTTTTTCTTACTGTTAGTTTAACATAGTTTGTATTAGAAAATGGCACTGTGGTTCGAAACAATTGTTATGCAAACAATTGTAAATATAGTGGAAATTTTTTCATATTAATATTCGCTTATTTATGTAAATGAATGACAGAAAAAACACCAAGCATTTAGGTTGAATGACAAAGATGAACAGATTAATCGGTTCAATATGCAGCTGGTGGAAAAAATTCTGGAGGTAAACAAAGGACAAACAGAAGTTGAGAATGAAAAGAACGCAACTTTATGCCTTAATGCGTGAGGATGATACAGTGTGCAGGACGCGTACGCAAATGATAGAGGTTGTCAGAAAATTTTATTCTTAGTTATATGAAGATCAGAATCAATCAAAAACAACAATACCCACGGAAGAACAAATGCGAGATATCCTAATGGAGAAAGTAACAAATGCTATAGAATCGATGAAAAATGGCAAGGCTTCAAGAAAGGACAGTGTAACTGTCGAAATGCTAAAAGTTGGTGATCGGACGCTACATAAAAGATTGGTAAAATTATACTCACAATGCTTCAAAGAACAAAAATTAACTGACTTATGGAAAAATGCAGAAGTGATCCTTTTATATAAAAAAAGGAACACAGACCGATTTAAAGAACTACCTTCCAATAAGCCTCCTATCAGTAATGTACAAAGTTTTCACTAAGATAATAGCTAAAAGAATATTAAGAAAACCGAATGACGCACAACCAAGAGAACAAGCAGGTTTCAGAAGTGGATAAGTATAATGGATCACATCCAGGTTATACAAAAGGCCATAGAAAGGCATAACGAATACACGGTGGCATGGCCGTGCTTATAGACTACGAAAAAGCATTTGTCTCCATTTTAAAAGCATGCCATAATTGCTGCACTGCTTAGCCAGGGGGTACACAAAGCATATGTAAACTTATTAGGATTTATATATGATGGAGCTACAGCGACATTTCACCTTCATAATCTTGAAGTTGGAATTAATGTAGAACGGAGTATACGGCAGACTGACGTAATATCGCTGATTCTTTTCTCGGATAGGCTTGAAAAAGTGTTCCGTAAACTGGATTGGGATCAGGATGGTGTAAAGATCAAAGGTGCAAACTTAAACCATCTTAGATTTGCATATGATATCGTCCTCCTTTTACAAGACCCAGAGGAGCTGCAAATACACATACAAGAGCTGCAGAAGGCTGGCGAACAATTTGGCTTAAAAATAAACCTGAAAAAGTATCAGGTTATATTTAATAAATTCGTTGAAGACAGACAGTTTTAGGGATTTGGAGATTGTGGATCACTTTATATACTTGGGCGGAGAATTTCTATGGAGGGGGATACCGCCCGGGAGGTTGAATAGCGTGTTAAATGTGGCTGGCAGTCATTTGGCATGCTCAACATAGTGTTTAAGAGCAGACTCCCACTTTGCCTGAAAAGAAAAATCAGTGCTTCCTACCCGTTATGACATACGGAAATGAAATCTGGACACTCACATCGCAATTAATTCAAAAACTTCGGGTAGCACATAGGGGAATGAAAAGATGTATGCTTGGCATTATAAGATGAGACACAACGCCCTGCGTATGGATCAGGGAACAAACAAAAGTGTGTGACATCATGGGAAGAGTAAAGCAATTGAAATAGAGATGGGCAGGCCATACAGCGAGGCGATGGGACGACAGATGGACCAAGGCAATGTTGGAGTATATACCGCTTGACTCTAAACGTCCGCGACGAAGACCAAAAGGACGATGGATTGATAACATCGTTAAGTATATTGGACCAGAGTGGTAGAAAAAAGCCCACGGCCGTGAAAGTTGGAAGCATGCTGAAGAGGCCTTCATCCTGCAGTGGATCGACACGGACTGATGATGATGATATATATATATATATATATATATATATATATATATATATATATATATATATATATATATATATATATATATATATATATATTTATGGTTTTTGTTTAATAGCTACTATATAATTTCAGATATATTTTAGGCGAAAGAAAGGGAAAATATCTTAAAATAGTTAGTATTTCATGCCATTTACAGTTCGAAAAAATATGAGATAGAGTAATAATTACATGAAATACCTATTAAAATATTTATAATAATTTGAATATTTTCTATTATTTTTAAATCATATTTAACACCTTCTCAACTTTCCAATTAAACAAATCAAAAATTGGAAGTAAATATTTTGTTTAAATAAAAAATGATAACATTTTGGAGTCACTGAAAATAAAATTTTCAAGATGACAATCAGATCGTCGTTCGAATCATCGAAAAAATAGAGGCATCAATTATTTTTAAAATATGTTGTCTCGCAGTAGTGCTGCAGGATCTGAATAATACAAGGGCCTGTGGTTTTCACTGATGTTGCGTTCTTGAGTCTGGAACTCCTGATAGTGAATAATTTATTTCTTTAGGAGATCGACGGGGGGAAAAGTGGTGGCTGAATTGAGTCTCGACGTGGCTAAAACGTTTCTCTGGAATAAAAGAATTCGAAAAATCAAAACCTTTAAAGTAGTATCTTAAGCTGAATATCGGTTCATTTAATATAAAAAAGACTATTTGAACAATATTCAATATTCAATTTTTTTTCCAATTTGGCTTTTGAATACATTAAAAAGTCGTTATACATTCAAAGAATTTTATAAAAAGTTTTTTATTTTAATTATTTTTGTTTATTTGATGTGTTGATGATATTTTTGCATGAAGTAAGACAGATAATTTAGTTAGCAATTATCTATAAAATATCTGTATTGTAAAGTAAAGTTTTGGCTAAGAGAAGGCTATTTAGCGACTGGACCTACAGCTTAACGTGGGTTAAGAACCACGGTTATCAGCTACCAAAAACTGCAGTCAGCACCCCCCTCGGGCTATCAAACCCTTGGTTTTGTGCTTAACTGAAAGTATCTCGAGAAGCCTACCGACTGGCGAGCCACCAATGCAGAAAACCTCCCAGAAGGCATTCGCCCTACCTAGACTCGAGAACTGGTGTGTCAGATTTTACAGTTCTACCTAGAAATATTAACAAGAATTTTAGAAAAACTTTTTCTTGCCTAGTAGGGGAAGCGAACCCGCTAACCCTAACTGCCCTATCATCAGGCTGACGCTTTAGGCACCACGGCTAACTTGGCTCCTATCGTGAATCGTGAAACCACCTTTAAACCATTACATATCTTAGAAATCCTTTATGAAATATCCAGTTTGATTGTCTGCATGACTTAGGTATTATTTTATTCACGGTTATGTTTATATTATATATATATATATATATATATATATATATATATATATATATATATATATATATATATATATATATATATATATATATATATATATATATATATATATATATATATATATATATATATATATATATTTATATATATATATATATATATATATATATATATATATATATATATATATATATATATATTATATATTTATATATATATATATATATATATATATATATATATATATATATATATATATATATATATATATATATATATATATATATATATATATATATATATATATATATATATATATATGGTAGTGTTTCTGTAGAGATGGAAAAAATCGAATATCGAACCATCATTAAATTCTTACATTTGAAAGGCAATACGCCTACGCAAATTAAAGTCAAAATTGATGTTATTTACGGGGACTCTACATCATTATTTACCACTGTGAAAATTTGGATAGCTTAATTTAAACGGGGTCGTGTTAGCTTGGTTGACGATGAACGTTCGGGACGACCAAAAGCCGCGTATTATATTACCAAAACATTTTTGACGAGTAACGCAATCTTCATGTTGGAAACTTTTCAGATGCCCCTTGTAGTAGTAATATAGAGTGTGATATAGAGCATAGAGTAGTTTAGAGTCATCATGATGTGCTAACATTGTTTGCGAAAAATGAAACAGTACGCAACATAACGCACCGAAGTTTTTCGGTGCGTTATGTCCAAAAATAAGTTTTTATTGTTGTCCAACAATAAGTTTGTTGCATTATCTTTGTTTCGATAATGTAGCTGACAGGATATATAGAAAGGAGACGAATAAACTAGCTGCGATATCTTATGTTTTGGGTCGATTTGTATCAAATTGCCAAAGAGTCTACAACATAAGTCAATATGCCACTATAGATGAGATGCTGGTACCTTTCAGAGGCCGTTCAGTGATGATTTACATGTCCAGTAAAGTTCATGTTTTTAAACGTCTATTTAATATCACCCTTTGGTGATACCCATACATACTGCAGAACATTATTTCTTAAATTTAATTTAAATAAATTCTAATTATTTCCAACGTATTAAATAAATTTAACGGCGTACATTCGTACGCCAAGCAAGAACAATATTCACATTTGTGCTTAAGCTCGCATATAAATATATAGAATGCATCATATATTTCACATAATGGTTGTTAACTTATTTACATATTTTACAGTACTACCAGACTAAAGGAATTAATTTTTGACAGAAAATTCAAAAATGAAGATTTAAAGAATTTAATTATTTCTTCTATTTATCGTAAAATAGGAGAATGGAAGAAGACTACAAAATAAGTGGAATAAGCAATATTGTCTACCAAACACACCTTGCGGAATTTCAACGGACGTAAATAAATACGAAAAGTTTTAAAATACTTTATGGCAAAGGACGTTTTCGCTTTAGAGTAGCTTAAATTCAATTAATTCTGTTTGACTAATTGGTCCCAACTTCTTGATTATAGCCTCACTCCGCAGATACACAATCCAGAAGATTAGGTTTATCTTTCGAACTTTCTTTATTAAACACGAAGGTATTTTGAAAATTAAAGTTGACACAGAAATAATTACTAACGATTCTTGTTTCGGAAATTTGAATAAATGAATTATCAATTAATATTAATCGATATGACAGACCAAACAGCAAATATTTAGTGATCTTTGAAAATTGCCTCTTGACATATTTATCTTCGATGTATCATATTCGATGTATCGATGTATCGATATTCGATGTATCTCAAATACACAATTTTTCATTTCAAAATTAATTAATTTGAACTATTTAATATTCCAAACCATTTAATTCCATTTCTAATTAATATTCACGTCCATTAAATAAAAAATTTTGATTTTGTCCTTTATATTTATTATGTTTCTAACCAAGAAATTGGATACAAACTCATAGCAGAATAAAATTCGACATGTAAATATTAATAAAAATGCAGTGGCGGCTCGTGAGGGAAGGCGTGGGGGTACCGCCCCTCCAGCATTTATCACAGTAAACAATATTTCAGAGCAAAACACCATATTTTATTTCTGTTAATTTCATTCCAAAACTCACTTTCCTGGTTTACCTCCTGTATGGGGTTTCAAGGGAACCTGTATAGGGTTCACAGGGAAAAGTAAAAAGGAGGAAGGGGAAAGCAAAAAAAATCTTCAGCAGCACTATTTTCGTTCCACTTTAAAAACCTACGAGCCGCTACTGTTAAAACGAAAGACAGTGTAATGTTATGACATGTAATCATAATATTAAATAATTTTGAATCAAAAATACCCATTTCATAATTATTATTAACATATATATATATATATATATATATATATATATATATATATATATATATATATATATATATATATATATCATGATCATCATCATCAGCCCGTGTCGATCCACTGTAGGATAAAGGCCTCTTCAGCATATTTCCAATTTTCACGGTCCTCTCTGGTCCAATATACTTAACGCGTCATCAATCCATCGTGCTTTCGGTCTTCTTCGCGGACGTTTGCGATCAAGCGGTATTCACTCCAGGATTGCCTTGGTCCATCTGTCATCCCATCGCCTCGTTATATGGCCTGCCCATCTCCATTTCAATTGCTTCACTCTTCCAATGATGTCACAGACTTTCGTTTGTTTCCTGATCCATGCGCACGACTTTCTGTCTCGTCTTGTAATGCCAAGCCTACATCCTTCCATTCCCCTCTGTGCTACCCAAACATTTTGAATTGATTATGATGTGAGTGTCCAAGTTTCACTTCCGTATGTTATAACGGGTAGAACGCACTGATTCAAGATTTTTCTTTTCAGGCAAAGTGGGAGTCTGCTCTTAAACACAATGTTGAGCCTGCTAAATGCCTGCAGCCACATTTAACACGTCGTTCCACCTCCTGGACGGCATTCCCCTCCACTGAAATCATATGCCCAATATATATATATATATATATATATATATATATATATATATATATATATATATATATAAAGCTGTCCACATTCTCCAAATTCCTTCCTAAATATTTAATTTTATTTATTACTAACTGCGATAGACGTTGAATTTGTGAGAAGCTATTGAAAATGTGTAAACAAAATAAAAATGAAAAAAAAAACGTATTTCTGAGTGAACATTGTATCTATAAACGATTGTGGTCATGGATATTCAATTTGATAAGGAGTACATTTAGATATACGCCAATGGGAAATTTTATATGCGAGATGAATTTTACTGACACTACACCGCTAAAATGGTGGAAATATATGATGTGCCCGAACCACATTTGTTGCGCCAAATGAAGTCATTTGGAAGCAACTGTTGTATTTCTGGATCAGTGTCAGCAAATGTATGGAATCTCTTCCTGTTTCAAAAACCAATGAGCGCAATGGCTCTAGTGGCGGGACCAATGACGCCAATTTGACTTTGCCACTTATACAACACAATCCAGGGGTTTCAATTATGTATTTCAATGCTTTACAATGTGGGCACACAACGCTCATCGAACCAATAGCAACAAATTGGTCTGTAATGTAATGAATTGTCATGTTGTAACGGAATGCAGCTCGATGAGTATTCAAAGCAACAGTTGTTTGTCTTCATTGTCGCGCGATTGCCTTCAACTAACCCATGATGGCTCATTCGATGCATATCATCTTCGTTTGCATTTTCTCTTTCTTCTTGTGTACGTGCTAAATGTTCTTCGCGTTGCTCCGCAGTTCAATTAGATCGAAAATTCGTTTACTTTGTAGTATATTTTGCTACCTAAATTGCTCCATCTTATTGGCGGCATTGCAATGCGAATAAATTGTGTCAATTTAATTCAATTGTGTCGATTACGATACAATGTACGATGAGAAAAATCATAATTCAACTTAAAATCGACAATTGATTTCCTTTCAGTTCAAAACTCCCCGTATTTCGTAAGTAAATCTGTAAACTTGTTTGAGATAAAACGACGAAACTTAATTCATCACAAAATAAAAACAAATGTAATTTTAATTTAATTTAGACTGGAATGAATTTTTTTTTAAATTTTTTTTAGCAGATCTTCCAGATTTTTTTTAATTGAAAACATTCAATTGAGTTATTTCCATCCCGGGAGAATAACGAACCAAACAAAAAAATAATCAACCAAATATGTCGTTCCTATCGTCAGTTATGACTGAGAGTGCATACAAATATTATGATTTTTGCAGTTTATCTAAATCTTCCGACTTTCCTGTCTGTAATAAACCAAACATTTTCAAGACCATAACGAACAAAATAAAAAAAGAATTACGTATATCCATCGTTCAAATCGTGAGTTATTGTCTTGAGTTCATGTAAAAATCCCATGGGGAAAAACGCACTTTAAGTTTTTCCAGAATTTTTGAATTTTCTGGGCAACTTTTCCAATTTTTTTTTCCCTAAAAAGATTATTCGGGCCATTACGAACATTAAAAAAAAATTAGCCAAATCGGTCCAGCCGTTCTCAAGTGATGCGCTTACCAACGAACAACATTTTATTTTTATTTATAAGATTTCGGATATATAAATAGCAACCCTCGTAAACAGCAAGCAAAATAAAAGTAAGCTTTTTAGCTGTGGTAAAACAATACATCAGTGTACTATACGAGGCGAGTAAAGAAAGTAATGAGACTGGTGGCGTAGCGTTCACTTGGTGGTCCATAATAATTATTTTCGTTAACAGGATCTTTCTACAGCGTTTTAAAAAGGAGTGACAGTAATTCAAGCAACGATGCGTTATCAAGTTTGGTTTCAGATTTTGGCACAGTGGGACAGAAGCTTTTACAAAACATCGACAGGCTTATGGAAGCAGTTTTTTCTCAATAGTGGATTAATATGAATTTGTAAAAGGCCGAGACTCGATTCAAGGGGAACCTTGCAGCCGAAGGACTTCAATTGTAAGAAGTGGTAAAAATTTCCACAGAATCAATGATCTGTTGTATTATAATCGTCGGTTGACGGTCAAAATGATCGGAGAAGTGTTTTTTTCTGGTTCATTTTCTGAAACGCATAACTACTGATGACTAATCTTGGATTTTTGTATACGACCTGGATACAAAGTGCCACAGCTAGGAATAGCACACTATAATCTCATATCGGTAAAAAACCCAAAATAAGTTAATCAAAGATCAGTTCAAAAGGAACTTTTGCCTCAAGGCCAAATAGTAAAGTAGCATTTTTACTGAGATATTCTTGAAATACTCTGGGGATCCGCAGCCCGCGTATTCACCAGACTTGAGTCCTTGTGACTATTTCATTTTTCCAAAATTGCAAATTCACCAATTATGACACCATTTTGGGACGTTGGAGGACATTGAAAAAGTAGTAACCGATCAGCTGAAGGTGATTTCTGTATCTGAGCACCAGCACTACTATGAAAAGTGGACAAACTGTCTCCAACGCTGTGTGATTTCTCAAGGCGACTACTTTCAAGCAGACAATGAAGAATTATAAATTCAATTGAATCAGAAAATCATAAAAAATCATTCTCATTACTTTATACACACACCACCTAGGTTCTTATACGAGCCCAAGCACAAATGAATTCTTACCAGGTTTCACAAAATTAATTTACATAAAGTATTAAAAATATTTAAGATAAATTAACTTATATCCTTCCCAAATTATTCGTCAAAGTAAGAATAATGTTAATCTTTATTTTATTGCCCGGTAAGTTTCAAATTATGTTCAAAGAACAAAAAGTACCAGACTTATGGAAAAATGCAAAAGAGATCATTTCACTAAAAAAGGAGCACAGGAAAATTTCAAGAACTACCGTCGAATAAGCCTCCCATCAGTAATGTACAAAGTTTTCACTAAGATAATTTCTGAAACAATATTTAAAAAACTGAATGACGCACAACCAAGAGAACAAGCGAAGTTATTGAACATAACCTGACTCTTTTTCAAGTTTATTTTTAAGCCAAATGGTTCGTCAGCCCTTTGCAGTTCTTGTATGCGTCTTTGCAGCTACTCTGGGGTCTTGTGAAAGGAGAACGATATCACCTGCAAATCTAAGATGGTTCAAGTTTGCAGCATTGATCTTTATATCATCCTGTTTCCAATCTAGTTTGCGGAATACTTCTTCAGGGCCAGCCGAGAAAATAATAGGCGATATTACATCACCGATATTGTACACCTCGTTCTACATAAATTCCCACTTCAAGATCATGAAGTTGAATTGTGGCTGTAGCTCCATCATATATCGATCCTAATAGGTTTACATATGCTTTGTCTAGCCCTTAGCTAAGCAATGCATCCATTATTGCATGCTTTGAGATGGAGTCAAATACTTTTTCGTAGCCTATAAAAGCCAAGCACAGAGGCATAGTGTATTCGTTGTGCCTTTCTATGGCCTGCTGTACAACCTGGATGTGATCCATTGCACTGAATCCACTTCTGAATCCTGCTTGTTCTCTTGGTTGTGCGTCATTCAGTTTTTTAAATATTGTTTCAGAAATTATCTTAGTGAAAACTTTGTACATTACTGATAGGAGGCTTATTCGACGGTAGTTCTTGAAATTTTCCTGTACTCCTTTTTTAGTGAAATGACCACTTTTGCATTTTTCCATAAGTCTGGTACTTTTTGTTCTTTGAACATAATTTGAAACTTACCGGGCAATAAAATAAAGATTAACATTATTCTTACTTTGACGAATAATTTGGGAAGGATATAAGTTAATTTATCTTAAATATTTTTAATACTTTATGTAAATTAATTTTGTGAAACCTGGTAAGAATTCATTTGTGCTTGGGCTCGTATAAGAACCTAGGTGGTGTGTGTATAAAGTAATGAGAATGATTTTTTATGATTTACTGATTCAATTGAATTATAATTCTTCATTGTCTGCTTGAAAGTAGTCGCCTTGAGAAATCACACAGCGTTGGAGACAGTTTGTCCACTTTTCATAGTAGTGCTGGTGCTCAGATACAGAAATCACCTTCAGCTGATCGGTTACAACTTTTTCAATGTCCTCCAATGTCCCAAAATGGTGTCATAATTGGTGAATTTGCAATTTTGGAAAAATGAAATAGTCACAAGGACTCAAGTCTGGTGAATACGCGGGCTGCGGACCCCCAGAGTATTTCAAGAATATCTCAGTAAAAATGCTACTTTACTATTTGGCCTTGAGGCAAAAGTTCCTTTTGAACTGATCTTTGATTAACTTATTTTGGGTTTTTTACCGATATGAGATTACAGTGTGCTATTCCTAGCTGTGGCACTTTGTATCCAGGTCGTATACAAAAATCCAAGATTAGTCATCAGTAGTTATGCGTTTCAGAAAATGAACCAGAAAAAAACACTTCTCCGATCATTTTGACCGTCAACCGACGATTATAATACACCAGATCATTGATTCTGTGGAAATTTTTACCACTTCTTACAATTGAAGTCCTTCGGCTGCAAGGTTCCCCTTGAATCAAGTCTCGGCCTTTTACAAATTCATATTAATCCACCTAGAAATCTGGATTATTGAGAAAAAACTGCTTCCATTAGCCTGTCTATGTTTTGTAAAAGCTTCTGTCCCACGGTGCAAAAATCTGAAACCAAACTTGATAATACATCGTTACTTGAATTACTGTCACTCCTTTTTAAAACGCTCTAGAAAGATCCTGTTAACGAAAATAATTATTATGGACCACCAAGTGAACGCTACGCCACCAGTCTCATTACTTTCTTTACTCGCCTCGTATAGTACACTGATGTATTGTTTTACCACAGCTAAAAAGCTTACTTTTATTTTGCTTGCTGTTTACGAGGGTTGCTATTTATATATCCGAAATCTTATAAATAAAAATAAAATGTTGTTCGTTGGTAAGCGCATCACTTGAGAACGGTTGGACCGATTTGCCTAATTTTTTTTTAATGTTTGTAATGGCCCGGTTCGTAATAATGTTTTTAAGGAAAGAAAAATTGGAAAAGTTGCCCAGAAAACTAAAAAATTCTGGAAAAACTTAAGGTGCGTTTTTCTATGGGATTTTTACATGAACTCAAGACCGTAACTCACGATTTGAACGATGGATATACGTAATTCTTTTTTTATTTTGTTCGTTATGGTCTTGAAAAAGTTTTCAGAAAAGAGATCGAGATAGACAGAAAAGTCGGAAGATTCAGATAAACTGCAAAAATCATAATATTTCTATGCACTCTCAGTCATAACTGACGATAGGAACGACATATTTGGTTGATTATTTTTTTGTTTGGTTCGTTATTCTCCCGGGATGGAAATAACTCAATTGAATGCTTTCAATTAAAAAAAATCTGGAAGATCTGCTAAAAAAAATAAAAAAAAATGCATTCCAGTCTAAATTAAATTAAAATTACATTTGTTTTTATTTTGTTTCATCGTTTTATCACGACACAGTTTCGTCGTTTTATCTCAAACAAGTTTACAGATTTACCTACGAAATACGGGGAGTTTTGAACTGAAAGGAAATCAATTGTCGATTTTAAGTTGAATTATGATTTTTCTCATCGTACATTGTATCGTAATCGACACCATTGAATTAAATTGACACAATTTATTCGCATTGCAATGCCGCCAATAAGATGGAGCAATTTAGGTCGCAAAATATACTACAAAGTAAACGAGTTTTTGATATAATTGAACTGCGGAGCAACGCGAAGAACATTTAGCACGTACACAAGAAGAAAGAGAAAATGCAAACGAAGATGATATGCATCGAATGAGTCATCATGGGTTAGTTGAAAGCAACCGCGCGACAATGAAGACAAACAACTGTTGCTTTGAATACTCATCGAGCTGCATTCCGTTACAACATGACAATTCATTACATTACAGACCAATTCGTTGCTATTGGTTCGATGAGCGTTGTGTGCCCACATTGTAAGGCATTGAAATACATAATTGAAACCCCTGGATTGTGTTGTATAAGTGGCAAAGTCAAATTGGCGCCATTGGTCCCGCCACTAGAGCCATTGCGCTCATTGGTTTTTGAAACAGGAACAGATTCCATACATTTGCTGACACTGATCCAGAAATACAACACTTGCTTCCAAATGACTTCATTTGGCGCAACAAATGTGGTTCGGGCACATCATATATTTCCACCATTTTAGCGGTGTAGTGTCAGTAAAATTCATCTCGCATATAAAATTTCCCATTGGCGTATATCTATATGTACTCCTTATCAAATTGAATATCCATGACCACAATCGTTTATAGATACAATGATCACTCAGAAATACGTTTTTTTCTCATTTTTATTTTGTTTACACATTTTCAATAGCTTCTCACAAATTCAACGTCTATCGGGCAGTTAGTAATAAATAAAATTAAATATTTATTCATGTAAATTGTTTTATTGCTTTCAACATATTCTTCGCGATGGTCGATACACTTTTGTATACGTTTAAACCAATTTTTATAGCGCTTTTTCCATTCCGATTGAAGTTGAGGATCTCCAAAACATGCATTTTGATCGCATCAACCGCTTCTTCTGGCGTCGAAAATCGTTGACCATTTAGTTTATTCCACACCGACGGGAACAAAAAAAATCTTTGGATGGCAAGTTGGGACTGTAGGGTGGATGACTCATCAATTCGTTTGACCGGTCAAATATTGAGTTGTTCGGTTCGATGTGTTACAGCTCGCGTTAAAGAATGATCCTGTGTCACTGCTTGTTATTTCTTATTTCTTTAAAAACTTTAGACAAACAAATGGTTGTGTTTCATTCAGAATTGACCGTTTTACAATTCTCTAGTGGCACTGTAGCCACATGCCCATTTATTCCAAAAACCATTAGAACCATTGTTTCGAAGTGCTTCTTGCGCGAACAACTTTTGTTGGGTTTGGCTTATTTTGATCCACCACGATTGTATTTTTTGAGCATTTGTTTGCACCACTCACTTTCTCGACACTAGCCTTTTTTAGAGCGATTGTCAAATTATGTGGAATCCAACGTGCCCAAATCTTTTTCACGGCTAAATGTTCATGTAAAATCTTGTGAAAAAAAAGCAATAAAACAATTTTTTACTTTGTTATCTATCACTTTTATTTTTAAACAAAATTTGTGTGACTATAGTTTCGTAAAACGACTTTACATTCTCAAACACTAATTTCAAACTACTTTTTTAACTACTTTATTTAGTTTTAGTTTTTAAAACTACTTTGGTTTTAAAGTAGTGTTTGAGAATGTAAAGTCGTTTTACGAAACTATAGTCACACAAATTGTGTTTAAAAATAAAAGTGTTAGATAACAAAGTAAAAAATTGTTTTATTTCGTTTTAAAAAATGAACTATCACAAAGTAACGGACAAATCAATCAATAATTTAAAATCTTCTGTATGCTTGTCATTTTAATGCGCATGGATGTCTCAATCTCACGGTAGATTACATGACGATCTTTCTTTTTAATTCGAGACAGTATCGATGTTTTCTGGCACAACTGATTCTGAAAGGACCTTCTTTAAATTTGTTCGTGTGTGAAAGATGGCCATGATTGAATTCACTAATCAGTGATATACAGTGGCTTTAGATGGTGTTTCATCGCCAAAGGTAAGTGGATCGATGCCCTGTTGTTGAGGTAATCCACGTCGAAAATCGTAGTAAAACATCACTCTCACGAGTTAATTTAATTTTTTGACTGATATGAACTTTTCCAGTCACTAAACAACATAAATAGCATCCGTATGACAAAACGTACGTATACTGTCAATAGTATCAAACTTTACAATGTATATGTCCAATTGCGACCGGCAACACCATTATTGTCAGTTCTGGATGCATAAATAGTAACCCTCGTATTATGGCGACCATGACAGTTTGCTTTCCAACAAGAATATGTAAACTTAAAACCTATGAATAAGATTTACATAATTATCATGGGGTAAAACGGCCCAAAAAAGGGAAATATATCCTAATTAAACAAAAGGTTCATGACACTGCATTTAATGAAACATTCCTAGTTTAATTTGCTTGACACCATGCGTAGTAAAACAATTAAAACTGTTTCAACTACAACAATCCCTCATAGTAACATATCCCTACAGTAGAAAATATTTCATGACACGTCATTCATTTGCGTCCATTTGCCTTTCTAAATTTTAATTACAAATCATACAAGTAATCAACACAAGGTAAATTATAGTAGAATGCGAACAATGTTTCTGAACTGTGATTATGATTCTGAACAGTGTTTGCGATATATAATATCACTGTCTCAAACCCTTGTTCATTGAAAATTTTTCAGTAATTTAGTTTTTCATTTGTACTAGTGATCTTGCCTCCGCATAAATGTTTTAAAGAGCTGTAAATAGCAGTATGATTGATGTTGGAGTTTTTGAAAGCTTCTGTTTATCGGTAGTATTGTGTCAAATGAGTTGTCATTGATTCCTCAAATCCATTTTTGGGCTGAAAAGAGTTATATACGCTATCTGGCAGAAAAATCTGTTTTCTATCAGACTATTCAATAGTTTTGTCTTAATACTGTATAATAATAATATATAATACTAAAGAAATAGTTAATACTATAGAAAACTTGCCTGAGAGTAAAATTCTGCTAAATCCACTTCTAATGCGTGGGAAACATCGCCTAATCCATTGCAACCAATCACACTTGTAGGTTTTGGCACATTTCACAATAATATGTTCTAACATATTTCAAGGGCTGGCATTTGCAAATTAAGTATTTAAAACGGACTGTCAATATTAGGTTGGAAACGAAGTGTTAAGTAAAATAAATATGTATTTCCACTTCAACATTATTACAACTTTTTATTGATATATATATATATATATATATATATATATATATATATATATATATATATATATATATATGTATATATATATATCATCATCATCATCATCATCATCAGCCTGTATCGATCCACTGCAGGATAAAGGCCTCTTCAGCATGCTTGCAACTTTCACGGTCCTGGGATTGCTCCTCTGCCATATATATATATATATATATATATATATATATATATATATATATATATATATATATATATATATATATATATATATATATCAGGAAATCCAAACACGAAGAACAATAGAGGATGAACCAAATACACCAAAGGTCCTGTTACCTATATGTAAAAGGAATCACAGATAGGATAGGCAGACTACTAAGGAAACATAAGATCAGAACAGCCTTTAAGACGCACTAAACTGTCGCAAACATCCTAAAAAACCTCAAGGACAAAGTTAGACTGGAAAATCATGGGGTGTATATCTTGTCCGATATCTTGTTCCGATTGCATAGGACAGAACATACATAGGACAAACAAACAGACGAATATCGGCCAGAATGCAAAAACATAAAAACAACTTAAAAAACAAAAAAAACACTTCCGCTCTGTTCTAGCACCATATACAAATAGGACATAAAATCAATTTTGCCAGCTATAAAAGTGAGCATAACGACCCGTGCACGTCAGTTGGACTCTTCAGTCGAAGTGGAAACGTTGAAGATGTCAAATGAAATTTTGGCGAAACGTCGTGAGTCTTCACAGAATCAACCGATCGACACCCGGAATGTCTATCTACCATCCGTGAAAATATTAGACGGTTAGTTCCTGTGTAAAACGTTTATGGGAATTTTGTGTATTGGTAGAGTCAAAGTAAAAGTAGTACTAAATTTTCGACGAGTACACTTTCGAAGTTCAGAAATGGCCACTGAAAAATGATGTAAAGATACAAAGTAGAAAAACAAATACATTCTCCAAAATAAGAGAAGAACTTATTTGATTTATTAAGACGTTAAAGTCTTATTGTAGCGAATATTGCTTGTCACCTGGTCAAGTGATCTAAATATCAGAAAAATGTGGAAGGTGGTTTAACGAGTAGACGTTTACTATGAAAATGTAAAGAGAGTTACTTTCGTTTTATTTTCAATACATGCTTCAATATTGGCTTTGGATTCCCTCGCATCCATGTTCCATGTTTGCGCTAAATGCCTCGAACTTCGGAAAAAATCAAGAATGAAAAAGATACATCTACGAAAACAGCGCTAACAACGGAGTATCGCATACATGAGCATAAAGCAAAAACATTTTTCCAAAAACTAGAAGAGAAACGGGACGGTCTTCTGACAATTTCTTTTGGTTGTCGGAAAAATTTGGCGCTATCCAAGATATCCGATCAAAGCACTATTACAGCAGACAGCTATATATTTACTAGTTTACTACTGTTACTCACTGTATGGATTCTCACATACTTTCCTCTCAAAAGATAAAGTTAAAATTTTTACATGGACGGAAGATGAACATGCAAAGGGTGCCAATATAATCGCGAGCTGAGTGTTTTTCACATTAAACAGCAACTGAGAGGGAGTAGATGCAGTGCGGTTGGTCAGACGCAGGAGTATTCAAAGGAGTCTTTAAGAAAAATCAAACTGCTTTTAATACCCAGCTAAAAGGAATTCCTACCGGAGTGAAATCAAAAGAACTGAAGATGAAGCACATAAACAACCTACTAAGCAGGCACTATGCAAAGGAGTTTAGAAAACTGAAAATTTTTGAATTATTTTAGATAGTATAGTTATTATATATTATAAACATGTGTTGGAAAAATTTCACGATAATAATATTTCCAGTGATTCCGAAGAAACCAGTAAAGATGAAGATGATTTTTTTGCGATCAAACCGAAGATATTCCCGATTTCGGAGAAAATCATAAATTCATGAATATTTTTGCTTTACAGAATATAGAAAAGGAAAATTAATAAAGATAATGCTATAAAATAATGTATAATTAAAAAAAGAGACCAAATTTTACATATCTAGAATTAAATTAATAATAATATGTAAAGTAATATGAAAAAATTTTAATTAACTTTTGGTAGTGAATTTGCCTTGATTTTAACTTTTCGGCAAAAAGAAATTTGATTTAAATCTCTAGGACTACGAAGATTAAATTGTTAATAATATTTAAATATTAATTAAAGTCTCTAAATACTGTTCATTTTCGATAATTATTAATGATAAATATTTTAAACTTTTAGGATATATCGGAGGTATATCAAAATGCAACAAAACGTTTTAAAATTTCACAAAATATTCCTTACTCAATCATTAAGCCACTATACAAATTTTAAATCGATTAACTAAGCCGTTCATTTAAAATTGTCAAAATTTCATACATGATCTCATGGAGATTCACTAGCATAATAAGTTACAAGTATACAAAGAAAAACTATTAAGCGTTCCAAAATCAGATCTTGGAACTCTGGAACCAAATTTGCAGTTTTATTAATATTCACGACTTTATGATTTTCAGTATTTTTACTTCTGATACATCTTTATTTTAGTCTTTTACACAATCTCTCAGTAGTCGACCATATCAGGGCCTGATATACCCGTATACCAAAATGCGCCCGGTTTGCGCATGACGTCACACGTTGAGTAAAATTCAAATATCTCCGTTGCTAGACTTTGAAATACAATTTAAATGCATTATAATTGGGATTAAGGCTTTATATTGCGAACAAATACTGTACGAGTGTGGGCAACATACTACAAACATTTTATTCGTATTTAAGACCATTTATTTACAGAACAAAACATCCTCATAGTTCAAATTTTTATTTATCGACAAAAACATTATAGTTTTATAGATTAATACTATTTATTACGAGTATTTCAATTGCATATAAACAAATCCTTTTGTTTATCAGTTTAAACATGTAAGTAAAAAATAATATACACTGGTTATGTAAAATTGCAATACGCAAATTGAAAGTTTTGTAAAAATTGGTTTTTAAATTTAATATCCAGCTAAATTCGATATTTCTTGTCACAAATAAAATATAAATAATTCAACACACATCAAGCCATACTTATACCATACATTGTTATTAAAAATGACAAAATAGTGTTTCATAAATTTAAAATTGTACATATTTCTTAAGCTCATGTACATTGTGAATTAGTTTAATTATGTGATAATTTTAATCACCATTCTTTTGTTTAATTTTACACTTGTTTTGTCCAATTGTCTCGTGCGAAAGTACATTCGCGATCGAACAAGTTTTTTGCTTCTTATGGGCATTCAATATGATTGCTTCTAAGCATAAAATTATTCAAATACATTTTAACGGACTTAAAAATTTGTTCAAGCTATTTCATTTGTGACAGAAAATCTTCAGAAGGTTTGTGTAAACCTCCTTCATGGAACTTTCTAAACTGGAATTGTTTAACTTATATATATATATATATATATATATATATATATATATATATATATATATATATATATATATATATATATATATATATATATATATATATATATATCTCCAACTAAATGTTCGAATCCATCATATCCAAGTTTATGAAGATCCTCGTCAATATCTTCTTCATGAGTCTTGGTCAACATAAGTGGATCATTTTTGCTGTCGAATTTCTTGATCATTGAACCACTTATTGGCAAAGCGGGGGTATCATCCATTCCCACATAGGAAAACTCGCCATTAGAAAACTAGGAATAAGCACATTTTTATTTATATTAGAAATATTACCACCATCACTACTATTTCTGCCACCATTCAACCAACCAACATCTACTACCAATATCTAATCAAGCATACATAACTATAACACCATACTTTTTAATAGCAACACAGGTTTTCTAGAGCTAAATGCCAGATTTTGAGTCGGTACAGCATCATTCTTAAATCCTCGGTAACTTTTTGGTGTGGAATTTAACAATTTATATTGAAGATTCACTTTGAAATTGCTTTCTAAAAAGTGTTTCGAAACAACACAAGCCGTTTTCAGGTTAAACTTATCCTGTCTTTTTGTGGCATGGATCTACTTCTTAAACGCAACTTCATTCTTGGGAAAATAAAAAACTTCACATTACAAGGGTTCTTTTTCGACTGATTGTCGGAGTTACACCCAAACCCAGCACAACGTATTGTTATTATAGAATATTTTAGATTAACACTACACAAACGCCATACATAAACTTCCAGTAAATTTGCTTTATGTCAAAACCATCATGTTATTCAAATTTTACTCCATGGATGACGTATTCCCGTCAACAAAGCTCCGCCCACCATGCGCAATATCTTACCTTAGTAATTATTATACCGTGGACCATATGACCTTCTATATCATACTTGTTTCGGATAGTCCTTTGTAATTTTCACATCGTGTTTAACCTCCCTTCTTTTAAATTAGTATTATGTAGGCAGATACTGCATTCTATCGATTCAAATAATGTTTCTGTCCCATTTATTTTTCAACAATTTAGCATACCTGGCCTCGGGTCAGTAAAATTTTTCATTTTTTCGACATTTTATAGCTTTTGTTATTATTTCGTTAATGTTTACAGTGATCTCGATGTTTTCACAGGGTATGTTGATATTCTCTACGATTTAAAGAACTAAATAGTTTTAATTCAAAACAGCTTTATATGTGATTGATGGAAATATTTTGAAATTATTTAGTTACCTTTTACGAATTCCTACGAATCTCCTCGATAACTCAAGAAAATTTCAAAATTGAAATCTCTAGCTTAACGAAAGAGAAGGCCTAGTGGGTTACGGAACGAGGGCAAGTTTTGTAAGGGATAGAACGGAATGAAAGACCTAATTTGAGAGAGGAAGATGGTCTAATTCAAGTTTAGTTTTAGTAGAACGAGAATGACGCGATAAGTTGTCTGTCGTTTGAAGTCCTTTTCTACAGTGGCGGTTGGTCCATAAGGGCATGTAGGCACGTGCCTCACCTAAACAATTAAAAACATTAAATAATAATTTGATGTCTGACAGTTAGACTCGTATTTTTACACAGCAAAGTGTGTGTATGGTACTAAGAAATGTGCAATTTTCGGTTGCGACGCATTTTCCGATCCCCATTCCAAAATATGGTTATACGTGCCCCACCTGTTTTTTCCCCCACTAACCACCGCTGCTTTTCTATGCAATCAATCGAGCCGTTAGTATGAATAATTGTAATAATTGTTATCCCATACTTTTTTACTTCTTGGTTTTAAGATTTTTTAATACATTTTTCAATGTAGACTTCTTGCATTTCAATATATTTGAACTAATAATGTTTAATTTTTTATATCCTCAGTATAATGCGATTTGTCAGAAAAACAAGTCATTGTTCCAGTTGATTGTTAATAAATTCGGACACACTAAAAAATACCCTTTATAAAACGAATTCGGTATACCAACTTGATCAAAAAGTTCACGGAATTTATTAAGATTCAAGTTGATTCATCAAAATTGATATTGCCCCCTTCAAAGTTTCGGTGTTGGGTAGGGCCATCAGAGACATCTTCGATTTTTCCATAACCTCCTCTCGGCTACAAAACACGTTCCCTGTAGTGGTTTTTTGACTTGATTGAATAGAATGCCGCAGGGAGCCAAGTCAGGTGAATTCGGTGACTATTGGATAGTATTCGTTTCATTCTTGGTCAAAAAGTCGCGAATAATGATTGTATTGTGCGACGGTGCGTTATCGTGGTGCAAAATCCACGAGTTGGTTGCTCACAAATTCTTTCTTTTTTGGCAAATTGCTTTATCCAAATGTCTCAAAACCCTCAAATAATACTCCTTGTTGGCCGTTTGACCTTCCGGAAGGACACAACACCGTTGTAGTCCATGTCTTGGCTCATTGGGTGCACGCCATTCACTCACCTGATGTCTGGATTGCATGTCGTACTCATAAACCCACGTCTCGTCTTCAGTAATAATGAATTTGATAAATGTTGGGTCGGATTCAGTCTTGGAAATCATGTCTTTTGCGCTGTCAACGTGTTTCCTTTTTTTGCTTGAAATGCATGTCTTTCGTCATCAACTTTGCTGCAACACGGCGGAAACCCAAATCATGAACTAAAATGTCTTGATCGGATCCATAAGAAATATTCAGGTCTCCTTCTAGCTCTCTGATGATTAATTTGCCGTTATTGGCAGCCATTTCTTTCATTTTATCGATGTTTTCGTCTGTTTTCGATGTTGACGGCCTGCCACTGCGTTCGTCATCATAAAAGAACTCACGACCACTTCTGAAGTGTTCGTGCCACTAATAAATGACTGTCTTCTTTAGAGTATCACTGCCGAAATACTTTTCTAACATTTTCAAGGTTTTCCTTTCCATTGAATCAATTTTAACGCAAAATTTAACACAAATTCGTTGTTGCAAACGCAATTGTTGCAGCTGCACAATCGTGACATTGAGTGTCTTGAACTTTTCTTAATTTTTCTTTAATAATCAAGGTAACTGTATAAGCTTTAGTCCGAACTTTATGTTCTGGACATACACGTCCTTTTACAGTGCAAATATCATTTTTACGGTAAGTTGAACAAAACCTATAGCCTTGTCACCGTAAGTTTCTCGTGACACCCTACAAATAGTTTAATTATATTTAATAGAAATATATTTTTTCTTATTTACATTTACAATATTATTATTTTTTTTTTTTAAATTACATAGGTCCCTTAGCACCTCGAACTTCAGCTGAATTGAATCGAATGTCATTTTTCAGAAAATCTGTGACCATAAAAATATTCACAGCATGTATATTATCTTTTTAGCCTTTATCAATTAGCCTTTATGAACCCTTTGTCACACATTACTGAACTAAATTAGTAATCAACAATATTTTATTTTGCACTTAACCAATAATAATTTTAACAGTATATACACGAATAGAAGCCGTTAACAGTACTGGCGTGAAAACACTTTAGTATTCTGACGTCACAAACATAGCAGCCAATCCCGGAGCGTTCGTAGTCACTTGATTTTTTTAAATTTTATACATTTTAATTCATTTATAATTAATTGTAACAAGTTTTTAAAAAGTTTTTAGCATCGATTATCAATATTATTTATGTTAAAGTTTTAAAATAATGTAAAAAAAAACCATAATTATTTTTTATTCAAAAACCCAATTTTAGTTTTAAACCTGTAAAAATCGAAAACACGCGCAGATTCAGATGTACTCAAGACTGCGTAACTTTTACAAATGTCAGGCTATGATGCTGAAATGTGAGAATGTCAATGACAGACGTGGCAACCTAGCAAAAAATAACTCTTAATCGGGTGACTAAGAGCGACACCCGGTGATCCGGGAACTTTTTAATCAGGGTGGTATTTTCTACAAAATATATTCAGTATATAGAGTATAGATACAAAACAAAAATTAAAATTATTTCCAAATTTGATTATAATATAATACCGTAATTTATTTGATAATGATATTGTCGTATAATTTCGCTCGGAGGGCCATCAAAGACGTCCCTCATAATCCATGGCTCATTTATTAAAGCTTTTTATCATTTAATTCAGCGTTTTTATATTTAGACGTAATCGTCTTTACACTTAATCAAATAAAAAGTTGCAACGTCCATTCCAGGTGGATAAACTAAACGCCTCGGAACGCTTCGGTCCCTCCTTAATTTTTCCACTCGTCTTAAAAGAAGAAAATTAAATTCGCCTCAATCGCATACCGAAAATTTTCCTTAAAACATTTGGACCTGCCGAGCGGAAAATGTAGGTAATTTCGAAAGTTTAATAAATTGGCCCGTGCCGAAGAATTTTTGCAAAGCAAACGGAATTGTAATTTTATTTAAACAACTGCGTTCGTGTCAACAAACAGGCCTCGCTCGAATCAATAATAAATTTGGATTTCACTTTTTATTCTTTTTAGTCTTTTTGCTATATAGCTGTTCTATTTTCATATTCGTATAAATTGACGTGAATTCTTAATTAATAAAAACTTTATTAGGGTTTTCCTATTGCAATATAAATCTTCATTATGGAGATACTGATTTTCGTATGTAAGTACAGATTCAATATTGTAAAATGTATTCAGTTTATTAATATTTATGGATTCCGCAGTTGGTTCCTTGCGAAACACTTTATAAACATTAGGTTTTTAAAGAATAAACTTGTTGCTTTTTAATGTTTCAAATGTTTATTACAGATTTTTCTGTACATATGTTTCGCCTTATTAGGGCTTTCTCAAGAGTAGCTTCAATTAATGCTAAGGGTGGGTCAAAACAAGCATTTCCAAGTATAGAGGATTTTTTTCTAGTCTAATTTTCTTGAATGTCGGCTGGTAAAAACCCAGGCTATTAACAATAAAATCTTATCTATTATTGGGTGTTTTGGAAATTTAGATTGTCATTTGTGGTTATTACATGACTACTTCTTAAGGATTTTTTTATTTTTATTTCTAATTGTTCTAGTAGATTAAATTTTTTGCTTTTATTTTATGAGTGCAATATTTTAACATTGTTTTTTGCTATTTTGCAGTGCTTTTTAAGCTATTATTTTTTGTTATGTTCTTTTATTCTACATGCAATACTTCTATCACTCTGATCGATATACGAGGTATGGCTATTAAATAACGAGACTGACGCTACTACAGAAGAAGTACACATGCACAAAACGCCAGCAACCACCAGCTGTTTAAAGTGAAGCATTCTCTTTGGAATGCAGTACTTTTCGCTTCTGTAAACAAATCTGTATAACCGTTTCCCCGGAAAAATGTTAAGTGTAACAATAGAGCAACGAATTGTTGTTAAATTTTACTTGAAACTTGGAAAAACCGCTACTGAAACTTATAATTTATTGAAAGCTATGGTTTTCAATAAATTTTCAAGAAAAACTCACGTCCGGATCGCCCTTCTACGTCAAAAACGGATGACAATATAGAAAGAAAAAAAACAGTAATCTGGTTTAATAGAAGTGTTGGTTAAGAATTCGTGCGATTGCTGAAACTGTAGGAATTGACAAAGAATGCTTCCGGCAAATTTTACATAACAATTTTAACATGCAAAAAGTGTGTGCCAAAATGGTGCCTAAAATTCTCACTTTTGAACAATCAGCAGCTCGCAAAAATGTTTGTACTGACACTTTGAATGCAATTGAAAATGACCCAAACTTATTGGAAAGGATAATAAGTAACGAATCGTGGTTTTTTACTTATGATTCTGAAACGAAGCGCCAGTCCATGTACTGGAAGAGCCCACATTCACCGAGAGCCAAAATGGCTCGAATGAGCAAATCAATGTCTGGGACTGTGTACCTTCACTGGGTTCCTAAAGGTCAAATTATTAATCAACATTACTCTCTTTACGTTCTTGCTGAACTCCGTGAAAGATTAAGGAAAAAACAATCTGAATTGTGGAAGGACAAGCATGGATTCTCCTCCAAGAGAATGCCCCGACTCATTCAGAATTGTGTGTCAAGAGGTTTCTAGCCAAGTACAGTATGCCAGTATTAAACTAACCGCCTTATTTGCCAGAACTGACGCCGTGCGACTTCTGTCTGCTTCCTAAGGTGAAATCTGCATTAAAGGGAACAAGATTTGAGTCCGTTGAAGCTGTGAAAGAGAAAGCGGCTCGCGTTCTGAAGGAGCAGAAGAAGACTTCCAGCAGAGTTTCGAACAATGGAAGATTCGCATGGAGCGTTGTAGGGATAGAGAAGGATTGTGTATTGGAGGTGATAATAAGAAAATATGTATGAAATCAAAATAAAATGTTATACAGCGTCAGTTTCGTTATTTAAATAGTCACACGTCGTATACCGCTTCACAATCTTTATAGTTAGTTTTATATAAACCGATTTATCTAAACTCTCCTTTTTGTCGTCATTATTGATTAACATTCTGTCTAAATTTTGTTTGCTTACACAAATGGTCTTACATCCTAGTTTATTTAATTTTTTTTACAAACAATATTACCCAGTTTTAGAAGTGTAATTAATAAATTTAAATGATTTTTCTTTTTGGTTTTAAATACTATAGAATTCTTGTAGCAATTTGTCAATTAATCATTCTTTATAACCCTTGCTTTTCGCGATCTGTTTAATAGAACATTTAATGGTATGGAGTTCTTTATTAAAATTATCTTTATTTAAAGGAAAACTAACTACCCTATGTATTAAACTGTGAAAAGGAGATAATTTAACTTGCCAAGATTGTTTAGAACTAAAGTGTATAACCGCGTCTGTTGTAGTCGGTTTTCTGTAAATATCAAATTGTAGTTTATTAAATATTTTCTTTATTTTTATGTCTACGAAATTAATTTTATCATTAAGTCCAATCTTTATAGTGAATTGAATATTTTTGATAGATTGTTGATTAGTGAAATTTTTGCATTAAAAATAATATTTTCAAAATCTGCCATAAAACCGCCGACATTCAAGAAAATAGACTAGATGCAAGAAATATTTAAAAAATCACCTGTTTATATGGTTTGACCGTTAGTATTAGTTCAAACCATTCTTGATAAAGCTATAATAAGGCGAAACATATGTAAAGTAAAATCTGTTATAAACATTTAAACGCCACAAGTTTTTTTCTTTAAAAACATAATATTCAGTTTATATTAAATCCTACAATATTCGAAATGAAATATGTCGGATTGTCCAGAAAGTTCGTAGGGATCTTCTTAAAAGAAAGAAAACGCAAAAAGTTTATGTAAATTTGTAGTAGTAGTAGTGTTAGGTAGGTCAATAATGCCTTTTTGCCAAAAATTTGCATCTTTATTGCTAAAAATATCAACCGATTGTTATAATTAAATAATTTTGGTGTGAGCAGAATATATAGTAGTTCCAAGATGCTCTGTCTAGTGAGTAACATGTATGGGGCAAAACATCCCATTTAAAGTTCAATCATTTTTGACGGGTTCTAATTAATACGCTCATTGTTACAATGAAACACTATATTATTTATCTTTATTATTATTATCCATTCAGAAAATTGACGGTTTCAACTTTTACTTGATGAAAATTCAAAATTATTTTAAAATTAAACTAGGGTTTTAATCGATTTTTAATAAATTATATTAATATGACATGTTTGGCCAAAGTAGAGGCTTCTTTAGATGTAGAGTATAAACTTTATATAAAGTATATTTTATAAAGTTTATACTTAATATGTATATAAATATTATACTCAACATCTGAAGAAGCGACTATGTTAGCGAAACATGCTGTATTAATATAATTCAGTAAAAATCGAATAAAACCATAGCTTTATTTTAAAGTAATTTATTATCCTTTCATAAATTCTTGTTTCTAATAAACATGGGAACTTGGTAATTAGAGCTCAAGATTCTTCAAGAATTAAGACAATTTTAATCAAAGTTAATCAAATAACAAACATTTTAATAAACAAGTAATATTTGTATCAAAATTTCCAGTATATTTAAAACTTTAATGTATTACAGTTGTTTCGACACATAGTGTCTTTTTAAAATATTTACTATATTTATTAAACTAACAGTAAGAAAAGTAATTATAGCCTAAATTGTTCATCGACCTAATAATAACATACATAATGATAGTGGGAAATCCATTTCTTCAGTGTGTAGATGTATAATATAAATTTAACAACTCTATCCGGTTACTTAACAAAATACTCAATTTTTTTTCTATTAATTTGTAGGCTTTCTAAGAGCTTTTTTTAAATTTATTTTCTTTATGAATACCTAAATACATACCAGGTCTAGCTATCAATCCATCCACCATCAAATCGCATCATTGGCACCGTTTCCTCTCACTAAGATTTTCAACTCACAGCAATACAAGTTTCATATAACAGCATAGTTTGTAATAGCGTTGAACGTATCGAATTTTGTGCCTGGAAACTACGATGAACTGAATGAAAGACAACTGCAATGCTGAAAAACCACATACGAAATGTTGCTCCCCAGGTACTAAAGAAAATCATTTTTCCATCGAATTGTGACTGGCGATGAAAAGTGGATTTTGAGAATCCTAGAGAGATCTCTATTTTGATAATCCTATGCGTAAACGTGCCAAATCGCTATGGAAGACAATGCTTTGTTTTTGGTGGGATCGGAAGGGTGTGATCTATTATGAGCTGCTAAAACCTGGCAAAACCGTTAATACTGATCGCCACCGACAACAAATAATCGATTTGCATCAAGCTTTGCGTGAAAAATGACCAGAATATTTAAAAAGCCAACACAACGTGATTTTGCTTCATGATAATGCACCATCACACACAATAAAAGTGATCAAGGAAACGATTGAGGCGTTTAGTTGGAAATATTTTCGCATGCGACTTACCCACCAGACTTAGCTCCATCCACTTTACACATACTTATTTGCATCGATGGGACATGCATTTGCTGAACAGTGCTTTACTTCTTACAAAAATGTATGAAAATGGCTCGATTACTGGTTTGCCTCAAAAGAACAACAATTTATTTTTATTTATAAAAAAAATTATAAGAAAATGTTTTTGATTATTTTCATATAATAAACGTGTATTTTCTATATAAAAATTGCAGTTTCATATTTACATATCTGGTAAATACATATTGCGAAAATAAATCTAAAACATTAGATTTTAGAAAGCTTAGAAAATAATATAACAAAAATTTGGGCATTTTAGTAAACTGCCAAGTATACTCGAATGGCTCACCCATATTAAATTTATATTGCGCATCTAGACATTGAAAAATAAATTTCCTCACTGTCATTATTTATGGTACTTTTACGTCGATGGACACTTTAGGTTTTAACTACTTTTGTTAATGTTTCTTGAATATAGTTTGTGAAAAGGCTATTGTAAAAGGTATTGTGTGCCAAAACAATAACTAACAATAATAATAACTAACTAATGTAATACATACAAGTTTTAAATATAGTGGAAAATTAGATTTAAATCTAAGTTTGTTTATTTCAGATGAACTTTCATCAAGTATCGGTTACCTCAGTTAAACAAACAAAAGTTTGATATATTTTTATATTTTTTTTCCAATACTGTAGATGTCAATCCGTAGTCTGATAAAAATACGCTCTATTGTAGATTTATTCAATATAAATATAAGATGTGGTATCTTTTTCAGTTTTGTTATTCAAATTTTATATCAAACCCATTCCATTGACGAAAACTGCATCGAATCGAAGGGATCATAAAAATCACATTTTGTACTTTTAACTAAATTGCACCCTTAAAGATCCAATTTATAGGGAATACGAGTCCCAAACGAACCATTCATCCCAACCACCCCTCCCGACCTCGGGTCATAATATACCAATAAAATTATCTTCTGTTCCCCACACGCCAATCAAGTTGAAACGTCTCGCGGTTCAAAACTCCGAAAATTTACTCTATCTTGCCCTTATCTCACACTTTATAACCTTGGGGCATTATGTAATAATATTAACGCCCTTGTTTCGTCCCTTATACCAGATACTTGACGTGGAAGCTACCTTGTTTTAGGCTCACGCGAGTATCTCTTTCTTTTGTCTTCTTCGATTTATCGTTCGAACAAAATCCAATTTGATTTGTTGCTAGCGTGCTTTGTCAGTCAGGATTAGTTTTGCTTCTTTTATATATAATGTATAATATCATTTGGTTTTATAAAATATAAACATTTTTTATAGAAAATGTTAATTGTTGTTTTATTTGGTGAAACTTAAACGGGTAAATGCAGAGAAAAAAATGTAATTTTTTTGATACTAAGTCGTTTCAACTACTTTCAGTATGAAAGAGAGAGTTATTTTAAAAAACTTCTGTAAGAAGTGTTTTTTGCCATAAGAAATGTTTTTGTTCCCCTTTAAATTATAAAGGGTTTTCCAATAAGTGTGTAGGAACTTTAAAATGAGGCGATAAGCAACGATAACTACAATTTGTAATCTGGTCATTTTTATTTTGTCCTGAAGAACAACATGCTATTTATGCATCTGGAATTGCCAACAATGGTGTTGCTAGGCGTTATCTGACATATACATTGTAAAGTTTGACATTGTTCACTTTATACGTATTTGTGTTGTTTAGTGTCATGAAAATTTCATCTCAGTCAAAAAATGGGATTAACTCTTGAGAATTTTCATGTGATGATTTTCTACGAGTTTCGACGTGGATAATCTCAACAACAGTGCATTGGTCAACTCACTTGGAATTTTGGCGATGAAGTACCATTTAACGTCATTTATCATCATCACTATATATTACTGGTTTAGTGAACTCAATTGTGGCCGTCATTTGCTCACGAACGAATTTTAAAAAGGCCATCCAAAACCAGTTGTTGTGCCAGAAAACATCGATACTGTGCGCGAACTAATAAAGCAAGATCGTCATGTAATCTCCCGTGAAATTGAGGCATCCCTGGGTTTTAGTATGACAAGTAAAGACAAGATTTTACATGAGCATTTAGCCGTGCAAAAGATTTGTGTGTGTTGGATTTCGCATAATTTGACAATCGCTCAAAAAAAGGCTCATGTCGATTATTGCAAAGAAATTCTCAAAAAATACAATCGTTGTGCGCCAAAAGCCGTGTATAACATCTACACAGGTAACGAATCTTGGATCTATACGTATGAGCCCGAAAATAAACAGCATGTGACTATATGAGTTTTTCAAAATGTGCCAAATCCAACAAAAGTTGTTCGCGCCAGAAACACTTCTAAGCAAATGGTCGCCTGTTTTTTTTTTAGATAAATCGGTATGTGGCTACAGTGCCACTAGAGTATCGTAGATAGGTCAATTCTGAATGGTACCCAACCATTTGTTTGTCAGAAGTTTTTGAAGAAATAAGAAAAAACAACCATCGACGCAGAATCATTTTTCACCATAACAACGCGAGCTCTCACACATCGGATCGAACAGCTCAATATTTGACCGGTTAAAACATTAAATTGAAGGGTCATCCGCCATACAGTCTTGATTTGGCACCCAATTATTTTTTTTGTTCCCGTCCGGAAGAATAAACTACGTGGTCAACAATTTTCGACGCTAGAAGAAGCGGTTAATGTGTTCAAAACGCATGTTTTGGAAATACCTCAATTGGAATGGAAAAAGTGCTATGAAAATTAGTATTGAATCGATCAAAAGTATATCTATCATCACGGATAGTATTTCTAAATACAATAAAACCATTTTAAATGATAAATATTTGCTTTTAATTATTATTCCGGATACATAAATACCAACCCTCGTAATAGGCATTTTGTGACTGGAGACCAAATTTTCAATTACTTTTTCAAACACATCGCGTGGTATACTTTTAATTGTGGCCTGGATGTTTCATCTAAAGTCAAGAATTGTTCGGGATTTATTTCTGTAAACTAGAGATAAATAAAATAACATAATAAATAACATAGTAAATTAAATTTAGCACTCCAAGCTTAGTTTGCCAATGGCTTGGTCAGCCTTGGCCTATCCATTGCTTTTTCTGTCATTGCGGTGATTTTCACTTGTTCTAAGTCCCTTGCTACCTATGCCTTCCACTTTGGCCTTGGTCTCTCTCTCCTTCTTTTCCCTGCTATTGTATGTTCTAGTAACATTTTAGCTTTTCATCCCTCTGCCATTCTTTCCAGATGGCCTATTGATCTAATTCGTTGGATTATAATAACTCCCCCCCCCCCCCCCCTGTGTCTGTTTCTTTATACAACTCCCTTAATTTTTCATTAGGTCCACTGAACTAAACTCCTTAATGTTCTTTCCTATGAATATTTTGACTGTGACTTTCTGAGGTTGAAGCCCAATGAATGATGCCTTCCTACTGCTCTAGCGCTCAATTTGGGTATCAAGTATCTTTAAATGGAGAATTGACATAATGTTCTGGAGCAGTATATGAGTGGTACTTACATTTCAAATAGTGTTGCCACTGTTATGTTTCAAGGTTCTTATTACTCTTATTGGAAAAAGTCTTTATATTTATAACTTGATCTTAGAATTTTAATTTTATAAGATAGTTTTGACCAAATGCCAAACATGCTCCAGGAGCAAGATTAATGAAAACGGTATATTTAAGAACATGTTGATCTGATTAAATATATGAAACTTGGAAACTGATTATGGCAAAATGTATATAAAAAAATGTAGATTTTCAAAAGACGTGTTAAAAATATTTTAAACCACTTTAAAATAAATATATTTTTGTAGAATACAATTAGAAATAATTCAGGTAGATCCAGGGAATTTTTTGTGAATATTTGGAACGGTGAATGAAATCTTGGTTATCACTCACCAGTTCGTAGAGCAATTCAAGAAAAAGTTAAAAAAACATTATAGTGTTCTGGCCATTCACAACCAACCATACAAAACACACCCACGTCTTAAATAAAAAAGTAATTAAGTAGGGCAAGTCTGACTAATATTATAAATGTGAAATTATGTTTTTTGGATGTTTGTCCTTCAATCACGCTTGACCGAATGGAAAGATTCTAATAAAATTTGGTAAAGAAGTCGATTATGTCGTTAATAGGATATATGATACATTACATCGATACGTGTATATAGGCTATATCTATATACATATATACACAATTATTGTTCGAAATTTTCTTCTTTCGCTTCGATACATTTGTTACATCGATTCAAATGTGTGCTCCAGCATGTCTTCAAAAAACATGCTTTCAACTTTAATTTCAATTTTGGGAACCAGGAAAAGTTACAAGGGGTTAAAAATTGACGCACAATTAATGATGTATGACTTGGCGCATTATCGTGCAACAAACTCCAGCTGACCGGATCGTCATGTCAATCGTTTCAGGACTTCTAAGTAGTACTGCCCAGTAACAGTTTGAAGAGTTGAAATGAACTGTTTGTAGATGATACCTTTGCTACGGAAGAAAACAATGAACATTGTCCTGATTTTTGAAGGAGTTTTTCGACGTAGTACCACTCACTTTTTTCTAATTTTCCGAAACTATAAGATCTACAAACTTAAAATTTGTCAGGAATGTTCCTCATGCGTCGTTAGTGTTCGCTAAAGGGTGATAGTACATAAGAATCAATTTCTATGAGGGATTGCGGGGGCGTAAAAAATAAATATACGCCCATTTTTCAAGTTCACTATTTAAGTCCTAGACTTGATTTTTGCTAGGAATGTTCTTTATGCGTCATATATGTCCCTAAGGATTAGAGTTTATAAAAGTCAACTCGTAAGGAAGGTTGCAGAAAAGGGTCTTTATGAAATTTATAGGAAAAAGTTGTCAAATAGCAGGTAAAAGCTATTTAACTCTAAAGGTATTTTATTCATAATGAAATCAATTATTACTAAAGTTTAATTTACACCCACCGAAACAGGCGGGTAACAGCTAGATAAGAATATTTGTTAGTTTTCAATGTAGCAGTTAAGCATGGGAAGTATCGTCTATTCTTACAGATTATGGCTCTTCCTCGAATGCTCTGTTATTTTTCCACAATTTTATGGCGCGATTTCAGCTATAATGGTTTAGATATTGACAACTGTATCTGATGCTGCTGCAAACTTAAGACTTCAAGCTTTACTTCACCATTTGTATAATACCTACCAACGTTTTGTTGGAACTAGACACTTTCAAACGTAATAGCAGCAGCACATTTGGAAATGTAAATGTTAGTCATAGACTGATGTGTTCAGGATATTGAAATCAAGAAAATTTTTCCTGCAATATCAGGAAAGAAAATCAGAAATTGGAAGTTGGTAAGTGATCCCCACTTTAGGGAAAAATAATCTTTTTCGAATAAACATAATTTTGCCTTAAAGGGTTTGTGAACAAATATAACTGCAAGATTTGGGTCGATGAAAATCCTCAAGTGACTAATGGGTTACCTCTTCGTCCTCAAAAAGCCACTGTTTGGTGCGGTTTTTCGGTTGAATGAGTGATAGAACATTATTTTTTTGAAGATGTTGATGAAAATCGTGTTACTTGTTAATGGTGAAGGATGTAAGAATATGCTAACAGATTATCTTTTTCCTTAACTGATAAATGTGAATACAAACAACGTTTTCTTTCAATAAGGCAGTGCGACTTGTTACACCTCTTGCCAGATAATCAATTTGACAATTCTTTTATCGGAACTTTCGGTGTGAAACATTAAGCTTGAGGGAATTTTCCTTTAAACACTAAATCACTTCTTTATAGTTTTGTACGCCCGTTTCGCTAACCGTGTTAGCATGATTATGAAATAATTTAATCCTCTCCTGATAATACTAATATTAAATCATCTCTTGATGATACTAATATGGTTAGCGAAACGTGCGTCCAGAAGTTTTAAAAAGTAAATTGGTATTTAGTGGTAAATCTTTGTTGTAAATTATTCGAAAATAAGTTTTAGTTAGTTTACGGCCTGCTATGTATATTATATGATGTTAAGTTACTGGTCTATTATATGTGACGAACTCCTTGATTATTATTATTCTTGAAAATAATCGTTTTTTCCTAGTGTTAGGATGTTTTTGTATCAGAAATAAATAGCTTTTCATTAAAGTTTTTGGAACATGAAACATGGAAATTTAACGTAGTTCGGGAAAGGTGTGTGTCAAGAAAAATTCTGTCATATATCATTCTGAATATGTTTTACATTCACTTTCTTAAAAAAAAGGTATTTTATATTATGATTTAATACATTGGTTGAAAGATCCATAATCATTATTGTCACTTAATAAACCAAAATCAAGGGCGCTGTAGAAATCTCGTCACAATAATTAGGTTAATTTCAAATTCCTATACATACGATGCTTGTTAGGTTTGTGGAGCAGCCATCGATATCGGTCCCAGTTGGGAAAACATCTTGTTATTAGTCTACGTGCTCAACCTTCGAAAGGATCTGTAACAGAATAGAACAGCATTTCAATGACGGCGTAAGATTCCCTATAGAATGGTCGGTTTGATAACTATTTCATCCTAAATTCATATTTTTTATTTATTACCTATTTTATTGGTAATATGTTATATATTACCTGTGTTGGTTCATAATTATAAGTTTCATAATTATAATTGATGCTTTTGTAATATCTTAAATGATACACTTCGACTCTGTTTAATACCAGGTTGTAACAAAAGGATTTCCCAGAAAGAGGTTCCATAAAAGATTTATGGAAATATTAATAAACTATTAAACAATAATATATTATCTGCCCTTGTCATTTTTTGTCACGCTGATCGCTTATCCAGCCTCTGGACTCTCCCGTTACTTAGATGTTCGTTTACTGGACAGTTCTATGTCCAGAAGGCGGGGGTCTAAAAAAACGTCTGGAGTCTACCTTGACCGGGTTCTGTAATAAGTTGGGCCCCAAAATGACAGGGTCTTATAACGACTTAGATCTAAAATGACCGGGTTCCATAATGACCGGGCCCTAAAACCCTCTCTAATGGAAGGGTACATCGTGAAGATGTCTGCTGAGCTCGAGGTGTGAGGGTCGTCTTCCTCGGCCTTCTTCCCGTAGAACACCGGTGCGCTCTCAAATAAGACTCGCATAAAACAATCTTACCTGTAGCGGTCGATAATTTGTAAACGCTACAATCTTTCGTCATGAAGTTTTATTGATCATTTTGTACAGGTGTATTTGCATGCAACCAAGAGATGTCTCGTGTAGGTATAATATCCATTCATTAACATTTTAGTCCACCTATAGTTTAGTAAAATATTAAGGTAAGTGACCCATCTATCGGCCACTTTGTCGAAACATTACTTTAACGACGTTTCGAGTACGAACGCGTACGAACGCGTACTTTTTACTGAAAAAGTTTAATTTATAAAGTACAGTAATTATACACAGTACAGTTAATTTATAAATTATAAGTAATTATACACAGTACAGTTAATTTATAAAGTACAAGTATTGATATACTTCAATTATGTGAAATATTTATTTTAGAATAAAAAAATATTTCGGTGGCAGCTCTCATATTTGGTGATTTCTTGTCAGGTAGGTTAAGATTTCCTTATTTTTCAACAAGCTATTATATTTTGAAAATAAAAAAAATAGTTCAATTTTTTCTTTTTAACTCAATTAGCATAACTCAAAATAATTTTTGGAGATTAATAAATTGATGATATTCAATTAATTTATATTAAAAAATAGGGCGGCGAAGCATGGGAACAAGAAAATCATCTCTGTATATATTATTGGCCAGCCTATCGTCGTGTATCTGGAGGTAATAAGTATTTGTACATACAATATCCACTTTAATTTTTCAATATCTATCAATTAAATTCCGTACAATATTTTGAACTGTTGTATTACTCAATTTAGAAATAAATAAATAAATATTTTTTTCACAGAATAAATATGGTGAAGTCAAAAAAGAAGGAGCCTCAAAGATTTAAATACACAGTTCAGCAGCTAAAGTCAGCTGTTGTTGAAATAACACGTGGATAATCAGTAAGAGCTACTAGTAAGAAATTCAACATACCAAGCTCTGCATTGAACGCTAAAGTCAAAGAATTATCTCCTAAAATTAGGAAAGGTGGTTCAGTAACAATATTGACGAGAGACGAAAAGCAGCATTTTGTTTCTTGGATGATGTTGATGAGTGAAAATGGATTTCAAGTATCTAAAACACAGTTACTTGGCAGCCAGGAGTTGAGGATTCAAAATGGAGAAAATCATGCTGACGAGACAGTTGTTAGAAACCAAAATATTGAGAATAGTTTATTAGAAGACCAGCGGCTCAGGATTCAAAATAAAGAAACTCGTGCTGAAAACACAGTAAATAAAAATACAAATATACTCGTGATTTCAAGAAGCGTTAGTTTGGCCTGGAAAAGCGGCTGATCAAGAGATAAAAAGAAAACAAAGAGATAAAGTGCCTTCGGTAATTTCTTCCTTACAATAGAAGCATTTTAATGAACGTAAAGAACAAAAAAAAAATAAAACAAATTACAGATATAGAGTAAAGAAAAACTAGAAGAAAAGAAGCTGTAAATGCTAAAAAATTAGTGGCAGAAAAAAAAAAAATATTAGCTACTGAAGACCGAAAAAGAAAAATAGCTGAAGAGAAGGAACAAAAAAGAAAAATGAAGAAAATAAAAAAAATCATTTCATTTTGTATTGTCCTTTCCAATAATATTAATGAACTTTTTTACTTAAATTTAAGTTTATATTTATATACTTTTTCATTGATGGATTTTCTAAATAAGATGGTCGATAGAGGGGACATAGCTAGGCTGATAAAAGGGCCAATAGAGGGGACATTAGGAATTGGAGCTTTTTTTCTTTATTATTTAATTTCTAATGAATAAGATTGGATTTTTTTTTCTTCGAAGCTAAATTTATAAGCTTCAAGACTATATCACAGTTTATACGTATATTGGTTTTTTATATTTAAAATATTAATTTGAAAAAAAAGTTCGCTTAACTGGACGGTAGAGGCGTCACTTTTCTTACTTCAAATTTTATTAATCAATATTAATCCTTAAAAAAAAATCGAAATTCTAATCGATTACTTATTGCCCTTATTGCAGTTCAAATCAATAAATAGTATTAACGTTATGGGTTGTTCTGACAGAGTTTATTTTACTGGAGATATACTTGGTTGTGAAACACATGACTGTTCGTTCAGTCTAATAAAATTGTTCTAGATTTAAATTATTATAGTATACTACTATAAGTGTGCAACATGTATTAGTAGTTTGAAGCAAATTACCAATATTGAACATTATTTTGGTGAAAAACACTTAACTTAATACTTAAGAATTGAAAAAGAAAAGATAAAACGAAACAAAAATATTCATAATAAATATAATTACTTTTAAATACTTTAATACTAGTTAAAATATTAGCAACTAACATTAAAATTAGCTTACGTATTTTCAGATCGAAAAAATGTGTGAAAGCGCATATAACTCACCACTTCCAACAAGAAGACTGACTGAATCCTGCTGCAGTAGTCCAGCTAGAAGCATCCGGAGTCATAATATTGACATTCTTTCAGACTCTGACAACGAAGGAGATGTTGATCTGATCACAGAAGTTCCAGGAACACCTGACCAAACTGTCATTTCTGGATGGTTGAAATTTCGGGACAATAAGAAGGTATGTGCCATTCTAGTTTTAGAGATACTTACACTTTAAATAGATCTGATGTTATAACAAATTCCATGACAATGTTTACCATTTCTCTATAATTTCACCTCACACTACCATTTAATATTTGGGAAAATTTTTATATTTACCGAGCAGTCAAATATTAATTTATATTATTCTTTAATTACAATTTAATGTATTTATACGAGTCTCGGCAATCATCATTTCTATTATTTTTATGATTTATACACTATCTGTTACATATATATATATATATATATATATATATATATATATATATATATATATATATATATATATAATATATATATATATATATATATATAAATATATATATATATATATATATATATATATATATATATATATATATATAAATATATATATATATATTATATATATATATATATATATATATATATATATATATATATATATATATATATATATATATATATATACAAATACATGATATAATATCTGTTAACATAATCTAATAAATATTATATATTTATGTGTTCTACAGGCAATGGAGGCCTAGAACATAAAATAATGCCCAATCTTTATCTAACTATTGCATACACTTTCGTATTTAGTTTTTAAGTATTTAATTACAATTCCATTCCCCTCCAGCCTCCAATTCCAATCGTCTTAGATCCTCTGACACTTGCTCCATCCATCTGTTTTGTAGTCTTCTTTTTCTTATTTGATCTATTGGTTTTCTTTACAGAGACATCTTTGTGATTGTCTCCCCTTGCCATCTTTCTACGTATCCCAACCACCAAATTCTTTGTGGTTTATAGTATATGGACAATTTAGGTTTCTAAACAATTCTTCTAATTTCGTGTTTGTTTTCCTTTTCCAATCCGTCCAATAGGTATTTCTCTTCTCAGATTGCTTTCTTTAAGACTCATGCATTACATGCATACTTTACTGTTAGTCTTAAGATTGTGCTGGCTGTATATCCTTACTCCAGTGTTTCTTAAAAGAAATGTTAGAAATATTCTTCCGGGTGTCATTCTGTTCATTTGATGAATTTTCACATTCATGACGACGTTTCGTGAAATTCTCACTTGGCATTTTCAAGTGAATTCCGTTCTCTTGATAGATACCTTCGAGCTTAGAGTTAGAGTATATATATATATATATATATATATATATATATATATATATATATATATATATATATATATATATATATATATATTTGGGTACACCTGATCTGGATCCTGGTTTTTGCCCTCTAACTGTCATCAGTTGGGTTCGAGCTGGACGCAGACAAAACACTGAAATAACGATCAGAGCCAAATACCACATAAAATGGTTTTATCAAAAGGCGGAGAAATTCATCTGTTTCACATCATCATATGTCGGATGTTCTCAGTATCTTAAGTAAGGTCACCTACCTGCCATCCCAACGCAGAGTACCAGGTATGCTCAAAATGTTGCATAGTTGGCACTAAAGCTATGGTTTTCTAAAAAAGTAGTGTTGTTATCTAAAGGCCATAATATAGCAGTGGATGGCGTCACTAAAACGTTGCCTATGTAAACCAGATGACGTTGATTTCCTAGAGAGTGTTGGTTGTGACCGTTATCATTTAAAATATAAAATAAGTGCAAACGCGATTTTGGCCACCGAAGATGACAAAATATTGATTGATTTTATAAGAAATAATAAAACTTTATATAATGTGAAGAGCAAATACTATAGAAAAGCCCACAAACAAAAAAAAATTGTCTTAAACTATAGTTTTCAGGTTCCGATGACTAAATACCTTCCAAATATAGTAATAGTACTATGTCCAGATCATCTATTCTCCACCGCAATACGCTCACTATCCGTTGACCGTCTTTTCGGGTATTCTTTCGTCCACTACATCATCACTTCACGACCGCTAAATAACGGCACCGCTTTTTTAAGTAAACGTAGCTTTAGAAGGAAACGGTTATACGGGTAGAAACCTATATCGAGGGTTACCTATAGGCAAACCTACATGTTCAGAAAGGCTTCCGCGGTCCGTAATATTAGAATTATTAGGTTTTCAGGTTCAGGCGTTTTATATTTGTAAAATTTCGACGCTTCGGCTTCCACTTTGAAGCTATTATCAAGAGAATCTAGTTGATTTGTCCCGAGGCCTTAATCTGCAGTTGGATAACAGTTTCGGAAATATCTCCGCGCAGTACTTCTGACAAACCGCATTTTGTCAATCTAATTTTCGATCACTTTTTCAAGCAATTGGGGTGTTAAGTCCACAATTGTCTGAACTATGTTGGCTTCGAAGGCGTAAATAGCTGCTGGTTTATCGTCACATATCGAATATTTTACATAACCCTAAAGAAGATAATTTAAAAGCGTTAAATCAATATTAGCCTTGTTTGTCAATGAACACGTTCGTTTTTCGAAATTATTTTCTCACCAAATTGTTTTCTCAATAAATCGATTCTTGTGTTGACTGTATGTAGCCCTCCTTTTGGAACATTTCCCCTAAATCAATATAATTCAAATTCGGAATGAAATAATCATTGCTCATCGCTCTGTAACGATCCCCATTAACGAATTGGTACATCTGGCCAGCAACAGCAGAGTTTTTTATATTTTGTTTTAAAATCGAGCATGGTGAACTGCGTTCTGAATTTGTGGATAATTCGGCGAATACATCATTCAGCTGGGAGATGTGCACCATAAAAGCCTCTATAAGTTTAGCGCACAGTACACTGTTTTTAATAATAACTTGTAGGCGTTCCATGAATGATTGCCATGAAGATTTCACAGTGTCCCCTATCGGAAATTTGGACACACTAAACAAATCGTCCTTTACATTTTGCGTTATAAATAAATTCAGTATTAGTACTGAATAGGCTTTCGTAGGAACGCTTCGATCTTCGGTGTGAAAACCTATTGCGCTGAACGTCCTGTTTAGGTTCGACAACCAGTTAGGTTGATAAGCAATGAACATTGGTTATAGAGATTTGGCGATTTGATCTCAAGATATTAATGTTTTAATTAATTAATTGATTGAAAAAAGTAATTTCTTTCTCAAAAGATCCTATTCATCAATATTGAAAATATAAAATTCCGTCGATAGTAATAATCAGCTCAACCTTTCTGTATTTTACGCATTACTTTTGTTGACGACATTGACAAAATAATGTTAATTTTACCACTTTAAAACAGTTAAAACAGTTAAAATTTGATTCAAACATTGGGAATAAAATTGATACTTAATATCATAAAAATCTGAGCGGATAGTTCAAATACATTAGAAAACTAATTACCTTTAACTAAATTTTAAGTCTTCTTGGAAAAAAACAGTATTACATAATATTTTTTGCTCCTAACTTCTGTAAATTAGTTCAGTTCAAGAACTAATAATTGTACGGCGCAGACATCAACATATTAATCAAGCAGCATATGGAAAAATTGCAAACAAAAGTATTCATATTATTATTAATACATTATTATGTTATTATTATTATTATGTTATTGTTATTCATATTTTTGGTTCAAACAAAAGAGTCAGTAGTAGGACATGATATATATTAGTTTAGAAAATGTTGTATAATGTACAAAACTTGAAAGGAAATGGCAGCAAGTTAAAGAAATCTACAAAGAACTTAACGAGATTAGTTTCAGATTTCAGTGTGACATGAAAAAGAATTGTCGGCGGGCTAAAGAAAACTTTCAGATGGTAAAAGAAAGGCACAGCGAGAGATAAGAAAAAATAAAGAGACTAATATCCAAAATTGTCAGTGGGAGTTTTAAGGCGCCATTGTTTTTTTTTTAGTTTAGAGTTATTGGCAGAACAGGAATACGAATATTGATTGATTAAAGTACTGTAAAGAAAAGATGATATTTACATATATAATAACTCTTATAACTTGAATAATATATATACATATATATATATATATATATATATATATATATATATATATATATATATATATATATATATATATATATATATATGTATATATATATATATATATATATATATATATATATATATATATATATATATATATATATATATATATATATATATATATATATATATATATATATATATATATATATATATATATATATATATATATATATATATATATATATATATATATATATATATATATATATATATATATATATATATATATATATATATATATATATATATATATATATATATATATATATATATATATATATATATATATATATATATATATATATATTATATGAGCATGCTGTTGGTTGCTTGATCGGGAGGAAGCCCCACCGATAACTCACATTGGAGGGCACATGTTTCATCTGTTGGTTGATAGACTCATCAGGTTACCGACATTTGCTCTCCCGCCAAGAATAGGGAGTCCCTCCCCACAATTAAACAACCCACACTTTCGCCGACCTTTCGTCGGATGGCTTATACATGTAGTTTTTTATTTCTTTGCACTGCGTCCAATGAGACAACAGTAGTCTATTTTTTTCTTAAAAATATCGAAAATATTGTTAGAAATTACGAAAAAAAATACTGTCAATGTTAAAGCTCTGAATATTAATATTAAGAGGTGCCACATCGCAATTTTTTTCGGAAATTTTTTGTTTTAATTTTGGAATTTTATAGTTTTTCGGCGGAACATTACTGTGGAAGGACTATTACATATCTTTGTAGGAACTTGAACGTTCTTCAAAAAAAGTCTCTTATAAATTTTCGATAAATTTTCTTTTTCAAAAGTTATTCGAGGTTGAAGTTGAACGCATAATAAATTTTTACATTTTTTCAATTTTTCGACGAAAATATCAATTTTATGAAAAAATATTATTCGACCTTTTTTGTAGATGATTTTATTTCCTATAAATTTTCAAAAATAAATTTTTTGAAACTCCGTAGAGATCTTGAGTTATTTAAATTGAAACGTATTATCAAATCAAAATTCATTAACACATTCATTAATTCACATTTCAATTTAAATAACTCAGGATCCTTACGGAGTATCGAAAAATATATTAACTAAACTTTATTGGAAATGATCTACAAAAAAGGCTGAAAAATATTTTTCGATAAAATTGATAGTTTAGTCGAAAAATTTAAAAAATATACAAATTTATTATGCGTACAATTTTAGCCTCGAATTATGAAAAAGAAAATTTATCGAAAATTTATAAGAGACATTTTTTGAAGAACGTTCAATTTCCTACAAACATATGTAATAGTATTTTCAGTAATGCTCCACTGAAGAGCGAAATTCCAAAATTTAAAAAAAATCCTATGTTATTTAAATGGGAAATTGAAATTTACGATGCGGCAACTCTTAACATTAATATTAAGAGTTTTAACTTTCACAGTATTTTTTTACGTCATTTCTAACAATATTTTCGATACCTTTAAGAAAAAAAAAGTCGTTTTTTTTAAACAATATATATATTATAAGTGCATACATAAATAAAATAACAATTTCATTAATAACACGATTTTGCATAAATTAGCAAATATTTATATCGCAAAAATAGCAATTATGGACTTAACATACTTTGTCCTGGAGTCACAGATATGTAAAAATACTATCTTGAAGTAAATATACATATATCTCAAAACTACAATGGAAATACTTCTTTCATGTATACATTTATTTAAAACAAATAGATAGCATTTTTTATAAAACTCAGAGAATCATGTTTATATATTACTTGTCTGAAATTCTAGAATGATTTATAATATTATATTTCACAAACAATTAAAAACTGAACTTAAGAATTTATGATTAAAGATATTTTAAAAATTCTGTACAGTAGTTTTGTTGTTTTCTTACAATTAAATTTAATGAATAAATTTTTTTTGTAATCTAAACCAAAAAAGGATCTATTAATGTTGAAATTATGATTATATATTAGAGCAGATTTTCACTAAGAAGGCTGGTGACGGGTTCATTCGATCAGTCAATGGAGTGGAGATAAATAATGGGTACTTTTTTCGACACCTGCCAATAAAAACGTTTTTTGTTGGAAATGCGTCAGTATATTTTATGCAAACGATAAATAATGTCAGGTAATACTTTTGGCTTTTCGGGATATATAGTCTTAAAAATAATATGTTTACATACATTTTTCTTCCTGTTATTTGTATTTGACATGCTAATTTTTTAAGGTTTTTTGTTTCAGAAACTATGAGAGTAAAATAGCATATAATATGAAAGACTATTTGGAAGTAAAGTAAATTGTTATCAAATATATTTTATGTTATGTACTTTTAATTTGGAATAAAAACAAAACGATAACATTTTATATGTTTGTTACGTGATAAATCAAAGATAATATATTTTTTTAATTCCAAATATTGGTTCATGGCATTTTTATTTAAAAATAATTTAATCTAAATGACAGTCTCTGTATTTTTTTAGAAATTATATTCTGGTATATCAATTTTTGATCACTTTGCCACGTAAATCGGCATTGAGTGTGTTTGGTTTATTGGTGTAAACCAATGATTTCACATAACCACAGAGAAAAAAACCCAATGGAGTTATATTGCATGATGTTGTAGTCATGTTTCTGTAGCGTTCTCTGTTGACAATAACTGCATTTCCATTATCGTTTTCAAATAAGCACGGTTCAATTACACCTCCAGGCCATAATCCACACCAAATTATTAATTTTTGTGGATGTAAAGGTGTTTCAGAAAGAGTATGTGGGTTTTCTTCACTCCAAATGGGACAATTTTGCCTATTTACGAAACCATTTAAACAAAAATAATGGATCTCTTTGAAGTTCTTTTAAAGCCAAGATTGTTTTGAATTTTCATTATCACTATTTCACTATTTTTTTCATTAATTTCAATTTCACTATTTTTGTAATAAATTTAAACAACTTGTATACGCTGTACCACTGTATATATTTTTATGATGATTTGCCAAACAATACTATACACAAATGTCAATTTTGAAGAGAATAAGAAAAAAAATGGCCGGTGTGAAGTTTTACAAAAATATATAGTACTTGTTTGATAACTTTTTATAAGTACTAACATTCAATGATTAAAACAATGTGGAACCAAGGCTTTGAGAGCAAAACTCAGTAACTTTAAATAAAACGGACGCTCATGCTAAATTAAATGCAAGAGGAAAATTATTTACAGTTCTCATTTTCTTTTTCACAATAGACTGCAGTACAGAAAAAACACTCGGCTGTGGAAACAGATGAACAATACTTTAGTTTCGAACTAGGCTTCATTATAGAATTATACTTTAGTATAGTTAAGAAATAATTATTAGGTTTTCGATTTACAGTCCAAAGATCCTGTTTCATGACATTGTCCGATAATTTGTTGCAAAGGTGACTCAATACAAGATAAAGGGTGAGTTTTTAGCCTGTCCGAACTTGCGATAGGGGTCGCTGTCAAATCATCATGTCACATCATGTCTGGCAAATCGTCATGCATGTCTTAATATCAGAGCAATGCTTGAAAATTGTCGAAATTTATCAAAATCAGTTTTCTGTGCGCTAAACGGATAACTTTTTATGGTGCACATAATTACCCAACCAAGAGATGTATTTGCTCAATTATCGACAAATTTTGAACGCACTTCACGTTGCTCGATATTAAAACAAAAACAAGACAAAATCTGTGAGTTCTGAAGAAAACATCGCAGTCTTCATGAAGCTCCAGATTTATTATTCGTCGTCCTTCGCGATGATTAATGATTATTTAATTCTGAAATTGGTATTGATCTGGAGGAGATGCGGTTCCAACAAGACGGTTCCACATGTCATATAGCCAATGCAGCAATCTCTTTGTTGAGGGAACAATGCGGTGAGAAATTTTTTTCGAGAACCGAACCTGTTAATTGACCACCAAGGTCGTGTGATTTAACGCCGTTAGATTATCTTCTTTGTCGTTATAAAAAATTACTGGTCTATGCCGATAAAACAGCAACTATTAATGGACATAAGATCCTATTTGCTTGAAAAAGTGGGCGGAAATTGGATTGACAGAATGAGCTTAATCAGAAGTACCCGCCGCGAACATTTGTCTCAAATTGTTTTTAGGTATAATTGCAATTGAATGTTATTTTATTAGTTATTATTTTATTTGAATTGAAAGTTCGGTTAAGAAGGAAACTTATCCAGCATGCGCCGTATAGCCCAGAGATCGAGCTTTTTGATCAATATCTATTCGATGGTATTTCGTTGATTAGCATATTTTTGATTTTTAGTAATAATTGAATTGTATAAAAAAATTGTTTTCTCACCTACTAAATTTCTATTGTCTTCTTATAAAAATATTACATTTTTCATTGAAAACTTACAAAAAGGGGTTTAAAAAAATATATTGTTTTATTTGGTGATAATATATGCCTTAACCTTTCTTTATATTGCGCCAAGTATGAGGTAATAAAAGGTAGAATAGATATAAAATTAGTAATGTTGGACAAGAGTGGTCTAAAATAGCGTGCAAATGAAACAACCTGTAAAGAATGGGTCTTGTTATCATACTTTTTCTCTTCCGCACAATTAGTAAGTGTAGATGAATATCTCAAGCGTTTAATGTACGTAATTGTGTTTGCATTTTGCTTTACATGTGTAAAATACGTTTGGGAACGTTTGATTAGTATAATGGGGTAAATCTGAATATTTATTTGTCTATGATTCCTTTGTAATTAAATGTCCGTTAAAATAAAGTTTTATTTGTACGCATTTATTCTAGATTGTCTTAGAAATCCAAAGAAATTGAAAATGTCGAGATTGCTTTGTACAATTTCATTGAATATGCTAATTTATGGAAATTAAATTTCTCTTGATTCGACGGCTATTTTTTGGCTTACTGCTAAAGAAATATCAAAATTATCGTATATTTTTGGGATAATTTTGTTATTTGGTTACATAAATTTAGTCTTGTTTTATAATTATGCTAGTTTCGTTAAAATTTTATTTCATAGTTATGTAAAATGGCTGACGTTAGGAAATTTAGTAAAACATTTATATATATATATATATATATATATATATATATATATATATATATATATATATATATATATATATATATATATATATATATATATATATATATATGTAATTTATTGGGTTTTTCGGTCAGTAATTAATTTATAATTTTTAATTTTTTTTACTAACGTTTCGGTTCAAACAAAGAACCATCCTCAGAATAATTCTACAATACATATAACTTTTATAAAAAACACAAACTTACATTTAAAAACATACCAATATTGAAATAAACAATTAATTTTTAAATTTTTGTAAATAATATGTGATAATTTAAAAAAAAACATTTTAAATGGCATGTTTGACTTTGACATAATTAACAACTCTTTCACCTTTAAATTTTTGTTTTTCATTATAACCTAATTGTTTTGAATTTGTTATGGGGAATATTAGATGCAAAAATAAAAAATTATGAAAATTTATTATTTAATAATGTTATTATATATACAACTTAAATTAACTGTATCATTTCTGAAATTAATGGTATTATGTGTTTTTTTATATAAATAATTTCTTTTATATTTCTTTTTTTATATTGTTCTTCAAAATCTTTTATTTTTATTTGGATTTGGATTTTTATGTCGTTAAAATTAAAGTAGTTTGAAGTAAATAAAACAACAAAAATATACTTGAAATGAATGAAATTTAATATCTATATATTCATCGGAAAAATTACGACATATTTATAAACTTCTTAACTTTAAATGAAATGGTTAAATTAATTTCGTTCCTCTGTGCTAAATCTAAAACCAGTAAAGAAGAAATCTTCGGCTTTTTCTTTTAAATATATCCACTACTTCATCTGCATGAATTTCTGTTCTATAGTGAATGTTCATGAGAGCCAAACCATTAAGTCTGCTTTCACTTGTAGTATTTCGTAAATAGTTTTTCAATCTCCTTAGCCTCGAGAAAGACCTTTCTGGGGTAGCAGTGGATACAGGAATGGTAGCCAAGATTTGTAGTAATGTGTAAATATTAGGATAAAGGTTTTTATCGCACATATCTAGGCATTCCAAACTAGATTTCGGGGTAGGCGAGATACTTGTCATCACTGTTTTCCATACTTCAAGTTCTGCTTTAACCACTGATATGTTGCTTTCGGGAAGCAGTGACGAGTACATGGAAATTGCTTCTTCAATATCAGAACTGGCAGTAAAATTTTAAGGTAGCACACCAGATAATGCTGATACTACTTTACGATGTTTGGTAAACCTTTCAACCAATTGTTGAATTGTATGATCAAGAAATGGAATGAACAAATTAATTTTGTAATACGTGCATACATCCCATGCAGGAATGTTCGGTCTATTTAATTGTCTTCCGACGACGCGTGGCATTCGCAGTATACCACCCTTTTCTTCCAGTAAAACCTTTGCGTCTTCATAGAGATGAAGATATTCGACGTCAGTGTTGTTTCTCAGGAGTTGTAAGACATTAATAACATCATCTACATGTTTGAATGCGGTGATAAGATCGATGTCAATTGTCGTAATTGTTTTGATAGCGACAATGTATAGCTCATAACTTTTTGAAGAATCATTAAACACATCACAAAATCCGAAGATCGAAGCGTACTTAGCAATTGGGCGGCTTGTTGCCATGTTTCCTTATTGTGATTAAATTGGAGTTCTTCGAGAGCATTCACAATCGCTGAATAAATTTCCCTGAATCTTATAATAGCTTCATGTTTGTGGACCCACCGTATTTCACACATTGAGAGCAAGCTTTTTTTGGTTACCGACGGGTAGTAGCTCTTGAATTTTTTCTTTCAACAAAGCAGTGCGTTGAGCAGAATGTCGAAAATAGGAACCAACAGACTGCACAATCCCAATGCAATTTCGGACATTTGCTAATGAACATGAATCAGCAATAGCAAGGTTGAGAGAGTGTGCACTACAGTGTACATAAAGAGCAAGAGGACATTCTTGGCGAACATAAGCTTGGGCACCGTGCAAATACCCACTCATAGCTGCAGCCCTATCGTAACCTTGACCAACCACATGAGAACATTCAAGGCCATGCTTTTTCAGAGCTGTAATAATAAGATTTGCGAGACCGGATCCTGAAACATCGACCGTTGGAATGTACTCAAGGAACATCTCTTTAAGTATATGGTGTTTATTATCTGTAAAATCAACATATCGAAGACATAACGAGACTTGTTCTACACGTCCGATGTCGGTGGCTTCGTCAGCCAGAATCGCAAATAGTTTGGCTTTCTTTACTTCTTCAATTATTTTATGTTGAATTAATTCACCACAAATGTCAATTATTTCGTTTTAAGGGCTTGTGTACAGGGCATTCTTCTGTGAAGTATTCAAATGCTCAGCCAGATCTTTATCTCCAGACTCAGCCGCAAACCGCAAAGGGGCTCTAAAATTACCATCATTCTGTAGTGGTTGTTCAGGTTCAGGTGATTCTGGTGTAATTTGTATGCACCGCGAATCCATGTTACCTCTCAATGAGATGCCTTGTTTGCCGCAAAAAATTATTGTTTTTATGACAGGGATTAGATTCTTTCGATTCTCCTCTTGTTGCCTCTTTCTTTCAGAAGACAGCTGTTCAGTGACCGAAAAAGCCTGCGAAGACATTACTTTTAGAAAGTTATCTGCCAGTTCTGAATTTCACTTGTGATATCCCGATTTCGCATGAGCTTCAAATATTTCTAGGGCATTTTTCCACTTACAAAAAGGTTCGGTTACCAACTGGCCGATCCTTTGATGACCGCCTTTACCTTTATCAAGCGAACGTCCCATTAGCACGCAAACTCTGCAGTATGCTCCACTTTTATATTCCGAATATGACAATCAGGGGAATCTCTCCATCCATTTCAACTAAAAGCGCAAGTTTCGTTTTGTGGAAATAGGAAACTTATAATCTCTGAGTGGTTTCCACGGCGTTTTTAAAATTTGGACTTTAAAATATTCATCCAAGATTTTTTCTTGATTCGCGTAAAAACCAACATCCAACTTAGCTACAGTTGTAAAAGATGAGGTAACAGGCAAGCTGGCCTGTTGCAGACTAGATGTAGATTTGGCAGTTGAAGGTATCGAACAGGGCACCATCGATTTCGACATTCGGTATTGTGATTGAGGTCGAGGTCGAGGGCTCGCTTGTCATCACAGTCTTCTTATCAGCATGCAAGGTAGCTAAAGCTTTGATAGCTAAATCCAAATTTGTTTCTTTATTAGAAACCCTTTGACTCAACCACTTTTTCCAGTAGTCCAGATCTTTAAGTTTATCACCCTTCCTTTTTTTCCCCTCCATTTTTCGACAGTAATAATGATTCACGTATCTATCCTTAACAAGGTCACCGAATAACACTGCACTAAAATTACTCACTTACACGGTACACTTAATTCTCTTCACTAACCATTCACCACTTTTCACTTCGCTTTTCGCTTCGAGTTCGCATGGACCAATACTGCCGTAAGCGCGGTCACGCGCCGCTTATATAGCAGCCCAGTAGTAGCCGTCCAGAAACTACCACAATCTTCTTCAAACTCCGAGCATTCCGACCGAGGGGCGTGGCGAATAATCGAGAAACAACGCAAAGTTTCCATACGATACAAAATAGTTCGACTTGAACCTCCAAACGCCCCCCCCCCCCCCTCCCCTTGGCTATGCCCGTCAGAGAAGCCCTTGAAATAGAAGAAAGAGGTGAGCTAAATACACGAAACGACGCTCGCAACATTCTAAAAGTATGGAAATCCCTTCTGAATAAAGAAGAAACGCGGCAACGTGGCGGCGAGGTAGAAAAATCTATAAACGGACGCCCGACAGCGTTGCCGAGCATCACAAATAGTCCCGAAGTACCCCGATATAATATGCGCAGTCGCCGGCCGGCTATAAAAGCCAGCACAACGACCTGTGCACGTCAGTTGGACTCTAGGTCTAGTCTCATTTCAGACTAATAATGTAATACAACAGCGCGTTAAATTTTTTTAATTATTTTATGAAAATGGATGATCGTTGAAAAATGTTTTTAGAAAACTACGTGATATTTACAGTTTACACAATCGTCATCTGAAAGCACTAGCAATCGAATATTCAAAAATTTCATGAAATTGGGTTCGGTGAAAGATAAAAGAAGAGCAAGTAGTTGTAGTGGTTGTCCACAACAGCATATTGATTTGGTACGTGAAAATATTACTGAAGACCCAGAAATTTTCATTAGTCAATACTCACAATAATTTGGAGTTAGTGAATCCACAACATTGTGTATTTTACGAAGTGATTTGGCTCTGAAGACATATCCACCGGATCAATCAAAACATCGTGCATTTGTCAATTGGATTAAAGTTCAAACAGATAATTTTTCTTAAAAAATAATGGTTTCAGATAAAGCACATTTTGAAATTGGTAGCTGTGTTAATAAACAAAATTATCGAATTTGAAGTGAGGAAAATCCATTATGCATGAGAAACTTTTACATTCTAAACCAGTCTCTGTTTAGTGTGCATTATGGTCAGGAGATGAAATTGGGCCGTATTTCTTTCAGAATGGTTACCGGTGAAGCTGTAACAGCGAATGATATTCAATATTGTGAGATAAAAACTGGATGAATTGAATAATATTGATTTGGAGGATATGTGGTTCCAACAGGATGGCCCTTCACCTCATTCTGCTAATGAAACAACTGATTTATTGAGAGAAAAATTTCCTAGATGAGTTATTGCTAGAAACGGTAATGTTAATTGGCCACCAATATCATGTAATTTGACACCGTTGGACTATTTTCTTTGGGGTTACGTGAAAAGCCTAAAGGTCTATAAGAACAATCCACAATCGATTCCTGAACTAAAATTATTCGAGTCATTGTTGAGATAGAACCACGGTTATGCCAAAATGTCATCCAAAATTGTATTAAAAGAGTTGACGTCTGTGAAGCTGCAAGAGATGGTCCTTTGACAGATATTGTCTTTGGTGTTCAAATGTCATACACTCTGCTTCAATTATTAATACAGATTTTTTTGAATTGAATTGATTTTTGCAGCATGACGATGCCAAATCTCATAGTCTCAGAATCACCCAAGATAACAATAAAATTTTTAGGCTTGGTAAGTACTTTCTCATCTACCGGATCATCCCGGTTCTGCACTAGCAAATTGCCATCTTTTCGGGTTTATGTAATATTTTGTGGAAAAAATCCTACTGCGACATTGGTAGCTGTCGCTCGAATAATATTTTTCGTGAAAATGGAAAGCGAAATTTTGCCGGAGAGATGGGCAAATAGTGTCAAAAATAATGAAGATTGTAATGTAAATTAAAACTATATTAACTCTTAAATAATATCTAAAATTTATGTTGGTTTTGGCCGTTCAATTCTTCTTTTTCTAGTTTTTAGGTTTCTTATTAATAGTTTTGGTATTCTTGTTTTAGTCATCTTCACTATGTGTCCTAGCCACCATGTTATTTGACATCTTCTAACGCCTGATATAAAGGGGGTTTCAAATTTAGCGTTTTTAAATTTTTTTAACCAAAATGCAGAATTTGCTTTGATTTCTAAAATATTTGTATTGATAATTGAAGCATACCTCTTGCAGTTCCAGAGCCAACATTTTGGATGACAATTTGGCTTAACTGTGGCTCTATCTCACCAATGACTCAAAAAATTTCATCCTTTAGTTTCAGGAATCGATTGTGGATTGTTCTAATATGGCTTTTTATGTAACCCCAAAAAAAAAAAAGTCTAACGGTGTCAAGTCACGTGATCTTAGTGACAATTAACATTGTTGTTAATTGTCATTGACACTGTTTCTTGCAATAACTCGTATAGCAAATTTTTCTCTCAATAAACCAATTGTTTCATTAGCATAGTGAGGTGTAGCGCTATCCTGTTGAAACCACATATCCTCCAGATCAATAGTATTCAATTCAGCCCACAAAAATCCAGATATCATCTCACGTTTTATAGAACACCATTCACAGGCATCAGCAACATTCTGCAGCAGAAATGCGGCCCAATTACACCTCCTGACTATAATACACATCAAACAGTGACTCATTTAGGATGTAAAGGTTTCTCATAAATCAATCGTGGATTTTCTTTACTCTAAATGCGGCAATTTTGTTAATTAAAATAGCCACCTATTTTAAAATGTTTTTCATCTGAAAACAGATCATTTTTTGAGAAAAATCATCTATTTGTTCTTTGATCCAATGGACAAATGATGTGTCGCGGCTTTAGTTCCTGTATTATTTGAATTTTATATACCTTCAGATCTAAATCCTTTCATAACATAAGCCAAATTGTCGTGAATGTCGACTCGCCATAAATTTTGTTCTGGAAACAATGGAAACATCTTTAGGGTTATGTGTGTACTAGCGGTCATTCCTTCGATTGATTTTCGCATCGACAGTAAACATTTCTTTCGCGAGAAAAAAACCTGTGGCGTCCGGCAGCAGTGTTTCTTAACGAACATAAAAGAAGGTTGCAGGGTTCCACTCGCTTTGTCGTGGCAACTTCGGAAAACATCTGTCTCACTTTAATTATGTAAGACTTGTAGCGGAAGTCCTCCTCGACGATTCGACGCATAGCCTTTTCATTCACACCGACAACCGATGACAATTTTTGGATCGACTGCCCTGGAGCCTCAAATCAACTTCTGAGCCCGTTGAATGATGTCGAGCATCCTGACAACGCGCTGCTTTGAGTGAGTTTTCCTTGTCGGTGTTGCAAAACCTGCGTTGGACTTTTGTATGCCATTTAAAAAAATATTTTCGTCTTCATCCCTATAAAATTCAAATTGTGCAAGAAATCAAAGACGCTAATTTTATTATGCGCTTGACATTTCCCAATGAAATGTTGGAAATATTTATCAACTATGACAATGTTTTCTTCAGTCACGAAGCTAACTTTCATTTAAACGACCATGCAAAACAAACAAAACTGTAGGTACTGGGCAGAGGAAAATCCCAAGGAAAAATCTAAAAAACCATTACATAGCCCAAAATTTGTTGCATTGACTGCAATGTCAGCTAAAGGCATAATTAGTCCATACTTCTTTGAAGATGCCGAAGGTAAAGCGGTTAATGTTAATTCTGCTAGGTATTGCGAGATGGTACGAGGTTTTTGCCACCAATCACTGCAAGAATTTGAAGAATATAAAGAGGAGAGTTGGTTTCAGCAAGATGACGCTACATGTCATACCTCACGTGATTTTTGTGACGCTTTACAGGAATTATTCCCAGGAAAAGTGATATCTTGTAGAGGTGACATAAATTGACTGCCAAGAAATCCAGATTTAACTCCACTTGATTTCTTCTTTGTGGGATTATGTCAAAAACAAAGTTTATGAAAATAAACTACGTACCATATTGCAACTAAAGAAGAAAATGCCTTCAAGAATGTTAAAACCGCGAAGTCCGCCATTTCGACAGTATTATTTTTGTTAAATAAATTTGCAAACACTGTACTATAATTTTATAATAATAACATTATTATACCTTAAAGCAACTTCTATTAATTATATCTACAAAAATGAGCAACAATATTGGACACCTTGCATATATATAAAATAAGTGAATTATATTTTAAACCAAACCAATGTCACATTATCAAACACGACTATAAAAAGGTTTATAGTCGTGTTATGGAACTACAGTCATACTAAGTTAATAAATAATACACACCAACATAAAATAGGTGATATATGTACAGGATGTTTGGTGCATCGTTTGTCAAATTAAAATCGCCCCTAGGAGGGGCCTTTTGCTATCTCCTTAGCCTGTATAATGCATTATTGGACCCACAGGTTTTTTATGTTGATTTTTAAATCTTTTTTGGAAAAATTCCAAAAGTCAGTATTGAAACTTGAATTAAAAAGTTATTAGTATATCCTCTAAATAATTTTTTTATTTTAATGTGTAATATGGTTCTATGAAAATCAAAATTACATGCAAGCGACATTTACTTTTTGTTATGGAGTCGCAAAGTTTTTGGAAGAAGTAAAAATAAATTTAAAGCTCAACTTTAAATTGTTTATAAAAAAAGTAAAAGGTATCATGTCCATCGAATTTTAAAAAAATCTCTGGTTTATCCTCTTTCTAACGGTATGCATTCAAGCATAAAAACGTTTTACTAACTTCACTAACTTGCTAACTTTGTGTATCGGGACGCATTAGGCTGATATTCAATGTGCAGAAAACTTGTTTTTGTGTAAACAACATATGCAAAGCAGGTAGAAACTGTTATCTCTCTCATACATAGTAAAATTGCACTAACTGTCTCTCTCTTTCATTAGGTAAACGGAAAACCAGCTCAAAAAACGCACGTCATGATTTCGGTTTTGTTAGCCCAGATTTGACTGTCTTTGCTGATTGCTGCTGATGCTGATGATGCTGACGCATTTGTTGTTCCAACGCAGCGCCGCTGATCTTTTAATTCTGTTACTTATGTTATTTGTTTTTGTTGGGTTGTGTTAGTTTTTGTTTAGTTTTGTTAGTGTTTTTGTGACATTTTGTTGATTTTATGACATATGGAAGCGCCAATGCTGTTGCACGAGAAGCTCAAAGAATCTACAGTGATTCTACAAAGATGACAGTAAGTAAAGCATTCTTAAGCGTGTTTTATAGGTTGCAGGTCTTGAAAATAACGACTTTGGCAACCGTGTCCGATTTTGTCGTTTTTTTGCTGCATACAGACGTGGAAGATATTGACTTTTTAAAAAGAATTCTATGGACGGATGAGTCCAAATTTAATAAAGAAATAATGCTTAATTTACACAACCTTCACCATTGGTTGCCGAGAGATGAGAATCCACGAGTCAAAAGAGAAGAGAAAAGAGAAGAGAGGTCATTTCAGAGAAGATACAGTATCAATGTTTGGGCAGGAGTAATTGGAAATCATATAATTGGACCACATTACTTACCTGATCATCTCAACGGGGATAATTACTTTGAGTTCCTGCAAAACGTCTTACCCGAATTGTTAGCTGAGGTTCCAATATTTAACGAGGACAGGCCATAATGACGGTTGTCCTGCACACTGGAGCTTAACAGTCAGGTAGTATTTAAATAATGTTTTTCCAAATTCGTGGATTGGGAGGGATGGCCATATTCCCAGACTTAACTGCGCTAAATTTTTAAATCTATGGATGGGCAAAAGAATTTGTATACATCACAGAAGTTGAAACTAGAGAAGATTTACTCCAACGCATAGAGGCGACTTTCGTCATAATTAAAGTAGAAATTATTTTACGTACTGCTGCGGTAGAAATGAGGCGAAGATTGCGCGCGTGCATACGCAACGCAGAACAGCAATTCGAGCAAGATTTGTGATCAATTAAAACATTGATTAAGATTTTATTTTAACTTCAAGTCCAAGGTGTTATGGATGCCTAATGCGTCCCAATACACAATGTTAGCATATTAGTGAATTTAGTAAAACGTTTTATGGCATGAATGCATACCGTTAGGAAGAGGATTACCTAGATATTTTTTTTAAAGTATTCGAAGACCATATTTTTTTATTATGCAATTAATTAATATCAATTCAAAATTGAGCTTTAAATTGCTTGCATCTAATTTTGATTTTCATAGAACCCTACAACATCAAAATAAAAAAATAATTTGGAGGCTATACCAATAATTATATTTTAATTCAAGTTTCAATGCTGACTTTTGGAATTTTTGAAATAAAGAATTAAATAATTAACATAAAAAAAAACTATGGGCCCGATAATGCTTGATGAAGGCTGAGGAGACAGCAAAAGGCTCCTCCTATCGGCCGTATTAATTTGGTAAACGATGCACTAAACACCCTGTATAACAAAGTAAAAGATTTGTTTTACTCGATTTATAGATTAATTATCTCAAAGAAACGAAAGTGTCAATCAATTATTTATAAAAACTGAAAGCAATAAACGTAGGTCATAGTTTAAGAAAACTAGTGATATCGTGTCAATCATTACCGACTTGTCGCGTACGTTGTCCACATTTATGGATCATGTGGGTTTCGGGATTAAATAAAGGCTCTACTGGTGTCAGATAATATTCTATATGAAATTAAGCAGTTTATTTTATGCATTCAAGCAGTTCGTAACCTAACTTGATCTCTTGCATTTTATTGACTTAACGTATATAAGGAATAAGTATTTTTCGAATATAATTACACCAACGTTTAGAATGTGTGCGGATATTTTACTGATTTAAAAAGTTTTTTGCGAAATTTTATGTCAAGTTTTTGTAGTTTACTCGAATATAATCGCCTTTGTCCAGAGATAAACAATTTTTTTCTCTAAGAAAACTAAATTGGTTGTTTATTGTAACTATCGTAAAGTTTATAACCTGCTTCAGTTAATCATATTCATAATCACATCATAATCATAACCACATCATATTCTTTGAGAACCGTGCAAATCGTAAAACACGGAAAACCAACACGTTTTAAACTAAGATAATTATGAAGCTTAACTCGAATATGCGTCCAATTAATTTTTATAATTAAAAATAACCAGATACTACCACCAATCCCCTAATACCCCTTTCAGGATAGAACATGGAATATTTAATATAATTAGGTTATTTAATACAAATTGGAATAATAATTTAGATGATATTTCAAACCGTTAATAACCCTTAATTACGTTAATTTGCCGCAAAACAGCAAATATCAATTTGGCGGCAATACGTAAGTGATTTTATTACCTTCGAATATATTAGAGAACTTCCGAGAGTATCATCAATTAAACTAGTTAAAATTACTGTAATTGTCTAAATAGACATATTAAGATTCTGCTAACTTCCAAACAGAACCTAATTAAAACAAAGTCAATACTAATTTCTACCTCATTACCAACATGCTTTGAAACAACTGCCATTAAGCGCAAAACTCTATCCACTTATATCATGTCGGTTGTCTTGGAAATCCTACCTTGCTAGTGCTCGAGGCTTTTCTTAAATAAATGAGATTTTAACCGAAATTATATCTTTAGATATTACGTTCATTATTTACGAAACACTTGAAGAATAAAAGTTGAAATATAAAAATAATAGTTATAGTTTAGATTTTTAAGCCCTATAAAATTTAAACTTTGGAGTATTTCAATTTCAGTATAACACTAAACACCAAATCACTTTATTTAACTTCTCGATTCGCGTTTGGTTAATTATATTTGCATCATCAGGAGATGAGAGATTGTTTTTAGTTTAATAATAGGTTTTACGAACAACAAGAAGGAACAACAATGGTCAGTTCATTGTTACTTCTTAGCTAACTTATGAAAACTTGGAAGAATTTGTTAAGAACTTTACTAGTAAATCCAAAACCACAGCATTCACATATGAACTCGAGCACAGGATAGTTTATCATTTTTGGATGTTTTAGCGAGTAAAAGCAATAGAAATAGATTAGATTTTGATATTTTTAGAAAACACCGCCAGTTTGAAATAAATTCCTAACGATTGGAATCATAGCTTCCATAATAAGATGGTAGACAGATTCATCAATTTTCTTTTAAACCAAGAGGGAGATGTGCGAAGTGAATGGTTATAACAAGCATGTAGTGGACAGATTAATTAGAAAACATAAGTATATGCACTTATTGAAACAATATTCGACTTTTCAAAAGGAATAGAACAATAGTAAATTCATTCTATTATCGTTAATATATTTAACTGAGGCAGCCGATACTTGATGGAAATTCATTTTAAATAAAAAACCAAGATTAATATTTAAATTTCCACTATATTTAAAACTTGTACGTATGACAATTGTTTTGACACAAAGTGTCTTTTTCAAATACGCACTAAATTAAACTAACAGTAAGAAAAGCAGTTACTACCTACCTGACCTAGGTAGTAACTAAAGTTGAGGTCTGCGAAAGGCCAAGGTTTTGGGCGCGACGAGAAATTGCCTGCCTCGGATTATCCTGCATACTTCCGTCCATGGCAGCGATGTGTTCTCTAGATCTCACGTTTCGACAACGTACGGATGTTGTTTGATTGTTTACTGCACTAGTTGATTCGAATTTGTTCACCAAGCGACGAATAATCGACTCAACAGGACGTTTGTGTGTACCGTTAAAATCACGTAGCGCACGGGACGTAACTCGAACTGGGTACTCATTTTGCACTCATGGTAAAGATTCATGATTTGCACGCGTTGCTCAACACTGTAACTTTCCATATTAATTTGTCCAACATTAGTTAATATAGTCCCATTCCTGACTGTAGCTTTACTAACATGGCCTCTATACACTGTCAAAGTTCGAGGGCCCATATATATATATATATATATATATATATATATATATATATATATATATATATATATATATATATATATACATATATATATATATATATATATATATATATATATATATATATATATATATATATATATATATACATATATATATATATATACATATATATATATATATATATATATATATATATATATATATATATATATATATATATATATATATATATTTATTATTCACGTATGGGCCCTGGTGGACCACCCGAATTACAATTAGAGGCGTTTGTAGTTGTTAGCCTTCCTTTGCGCCCATACTGATGTCATTTTTTCTATATCAACTTTTTTCCTTTCGTCAGACCAAGCTGTTCCGGTATATTCTTCTCTCTGGCTAACCTTCCAAACGTTAACCTTGTGTCTGAAGCAGCCTCTATCCTGGAATTTACTTTGTGTAATATTTGCTGATCTTAGGTCTTCTTTAATTGCAGCAGTCCATTTCATTATTTCTAATTTAACTCTACTCCTATTTTCAGAAAATTCGACTATCTGCCTAGTTAGCCTATTCGGATTCATCCATTTTATGTGTCTCGAGTTTTCACTATGTATATCTGTGTATTCTTTGATTTCTTGGTTTTCTCGAAGTCGGTATGTTGTGCTTGTGTGTGCTTGTGTGTGCTTGTGTGTGCTTATGTGTGCTTGTGTGTGCTTGTGTGTGCTTGTGTGTGTGTGTGTGTGTGTGTGCGTGTGTGCGTGTGTGCGTGTGTGCGTGTGTGCGTGTGTGCGTGTGTGCGTGTGTGCGTGTGTGCGTGTGTGCGTGTGTGCGTGTGTGCGTGTGTGCGTGTGTGCGTGTGTGCGTGTGTGCGTGTGTGCGTGTGTGCGTGTGTGCGTGTGTGAGTGTGTGCGTGTGTGCGTGTGTGCGTGTGTGCGTGTGTGCGTGTGTGCGTGTGCGTGTGCGTGTGTGTGTGCGTGTGTGTGTGCGTGTGGGCGTGTGCGTGTGGGCGTGTGCGTGTGCGTGCGTGTGTGTGCGTGTGTGTGCGTGTGTGTGCGTGTGTGTGCGTGTGTGTGCGTGTGTGTGCGTGTGTGTGCGTGTGTGTGCGTGTGTGTGCGTGTGTGCGTGTGTGTGCGTGTGTGCGTGTGTGCGTGTGTGCGTGTGTGCGTGTGTGCGTGTGTGCGTGTGCGTGTGCGTGTGTGTGTGCGTGTGGGCGTGTGCGTGTGCGTGCGTGTGTGTGTGTGTGCGTGTGTGTGCGTGTGTGTGCGTGTGTGTGCGTGTGTGTGCATGTGGGCGTGTGCGTGTGCGTGTGTGTGCGTGTGTGTGCGTGTGTGTGCGTGTGTGTGCGTGTGTGTGCGTGTGTGTGCGTGTGCGTGCGTGTGCGTGCGTGTGCGTGTGGGTGCGTGTGCGTGTGCGTGTGGGTGCGTGTGCGTGTGCGTGTGCGTGTGCGTGTGCGTGTGCGTGTGCGTGTGCGTGTGCGTGTGCGTGTGCGTGTGCGTGTGCGTGTGCGTGTGCGTGTGCGCGTGCGTGTGCGTGTGCGTGTGCGTTTGCGTGTGGGTGTGTGTGAGTGTGTGTGTGTGTGTGTGTGTGTGTGTGTTTGAGTGCGTTACTAAGATCTCGAGTAGAACCGCGTTTTAGATTTGTAAAATCTCAAGGTTTTGGCTTCCACTTTGAAGCCATTATCAAGAGAATCTAGATGATTTACTCCACAAGAGACACATGGTATCTATGACATTTGTTGTTTCGGCTGCTCCCAATCATATTTCGGCCAAACCATCATATTCAGAATCACATATACGAGTATTCACTCGCCGTTCGAAAATCGGATCTCTCCTCAACTCTAGCAAAATATCACATCCAAACGGGTCAGAAAATAGATTTCGACAACGCCAAAGTAATCGCACCTATATATTCCTACAAACCCCGCATAATTCGTTAAACAATTGAGATGGAAAATCTTAGAGTTCCAAATACATGGAAACCTCTTATTTCCAAATTGCCCATTCGAAACCCTTCCAATCAAATGTATTCGATGTAACAGAGAATGTAATATAATGTAACATGAAAATCCTCATCAAATTATATTTTGTGTTCAGAAATTGAACGAACTTACAAATATACCTAAAACCGAAGCAATTCAACTGGCAGTGTTTTACTATTACATACAGTGTTTTATTATTATATAAAACGATATCAGAACATATCTGTATGGTAAAACGTTGTAAAAAATGATATTGTAGATACTTAATAAAATCGGTTTCTTTTAGTTAATTAATACATAATCATGCATCTTATACATGTAATGTAAAAGTTATATTTTCCATATTTATCTTCAGATACTGACACACATTAATACAAAGTCACATTTATAATGTCAACCGAGACACTTGGCGATAGAATCTGTTCCCCGCGACGCTGGTCCAATCAGCATTAAAATCCCATTCCCACTTGAAAAAAAAAACATAAATCAACACTTGAGCACGTTCGAACCCAACTTCCTAACATCTTTATCTAGCCAGCTGACGTTAACTTCAGTTTTTATAACCGAAAACTTTCCATGGAAAGTTTAAAGTACCTGAGCATTAACACAAACAGTATGTTCGCACATAATTAGCAAGGACGAGAACGTGAAGAAACTTTCCCTGATTTTACCGGAGAATCGTCTTCATTATCTAACTTGTTTTCTGGTTGGGAAAACTACACCAGGGATTCATTTTACTAACTGTATTTTCGAACCCATTTTGGTAAATCTCTCTGAAATATTATTTATATGACACAGTCATATCCCCAATCTTTTAAAATGATTTTTATCAAAAAAAAAAAAAATAGCAAGCTATACTATGCTTTTGAAATCTTTAAATATAATTGGTTAATACTTTTAGAAAAGGAAATTTTTTGAAATCGTAAATGACACTGAAAAAAGAACTAATAAATATAAACAAATATTATTGAAGATGGTTTTTTGATATTTGGGTTAGGATCGTAATTTCGAAAGCCATTACTTTGAAACTGTTAAGATTGGTATAATTTATTTGCTTTTTCAGGAAAGTAATACTTAGAAACAATGTATTAAAATATATTTTGTGTAAAAAGTACACGGACTTGTTAAATAAAACAAAAAAAAAATAATGTATTCAACAACAATTATAATGCCACCTTTAAAATAGGTCTATCGATTGCAATACAACTATGCCACCGTTTGACCTAATCTTCCATACATTGTTCCTATGCTGATTCAGGTATGGCCTTCAGCTCCTTCAGCGAATTTGCTTTTATAGCCTCAATTGACTCAGAACGGCTTTCTTGAAGTCGTAATTTTAGCTTCGAGAATATTAAAAAGTCGCCCATGGCCATATCTAGTAGTAGTTCGTTGGGTTTTTGGCTAAAAATTCTTGCACAACGATGACTTCGTGCGGTGGTGCATTATCTTAGTGAATTGTCGTTCTATAAATCTGGCTATTTTTAGCGGATATTCTCGCGCTATTGCCTCATGACGTCTAAATAGTATTCCTTGTTCAACTTGTGTCTCTATGGGAGAAATTTGTACATCATACCACGGAAATCGAAGGAAACTGTGCATGCATGATCTTGTTTTTCGAACTACTTTGACGCGGTTTTGTGGGCTATGGCTCGTTTTCGTGCCGATATTTCGAAGACGGTTGGCTTGTTCGCATGTCCTACTCATAAAGAAACTCGAGAAATCATGTTTTCAGCGGCGTGAGTTCGAGTCCTTTTTGGACATTGAACCCTTTCGGACGGGTCATGCGACGATAGGTTTCATGGCTAAAATTTCAGTAATAATGTCAAGTATGGATTTAAAAGATAAGTTTACCTCTTAAGTCAACTCTCTAAAACTCATACGACGATTTTCGAGTTCCAGTTTCTTGATTTTGTGTTCCATTTTTCAAACATGTTTCCAATGTTCGTAGACCTTGAAGGTCAACCAGAATGATGCTAACCAACTACCACTTCTCGACGCTCTTTGAATGTTTTATACCTTTCGTATGCCTGTGTTTTTGATATACACGATTCACTGTAGTTCTTCTGCTACATTTTCATCGATTCCGCCCACGAAATTTCGTTTGACAGACACAATTAAAACAAACTCTTTACTGAATATTTTTATTCATAGTTAAATCCGCAACATACACTTGATTTGGGGTAACAAAATCAGCTGAAGTAATGATGCAATGATAAATTGATCATGAAGTAATGATGTAATGGAAGTATCCTAGTAAAGGACCTATCGCGTTCAAATTGGATATCGCAACTGGATGCTTCCATCATATTGCAGAAAAGAAAATAAAAAAATATTTTATTCAGACTTTGTAAATAAGAAATTCCGGGTACTTTTTAAACAGAATGTATGTATATATATATATATATATATATATATATATATATATATATATATATATATATGTATATATATATATATATATATATATATATATATATATATATATATATATATATATATATATATATATATATATATATATATATATATATATATATATATATATATATATATATATATATATATATATATATATATATATATATATATATATATATATATATATATATATGTATATATATATATATGTATATATATATATGTATATATATGTATATGTATATATATATCTATATACATATATATATATATGTATATATATATATTACCACTAAACACCAAAACACTTTTTTGAACTGCTCGACGCACGCTTCGCTAACCATGTTAGCATCATCAGGAGATGATTTAATCTCAGATTAATTAATTAATAATCAGATTAAATCATCTCCTGATGATGCTAACATGGTTAGCGAAACGTGCGTCGAGAAGTTCAAAAAAGTGTTTTTGTGTTTAGTGGGAAATCTCTTCAAGTTTAGTGTTTCACCCCAAAGGTTCCAATAGAAGAATTGAAAAATTGTGTTGTTTGAAAGGAGCCATCAATATTGTGTGTGTGTGTGTGTGTGTGTGTGTGTGTGTGTGTGTGTGTGTGGGTTTGTGTGTGTGCGTGTGCATGTGCGCGTGCATGTGCGTGTGCGTGTGCGTGTGCGTGTGCGTGTGCGTTTGCGTGTGCGTATGGGTGTGCGTGCGCGTGGGCGTGCGTGTGGGTGTGTGTCTCGATCCGTCTGTGAAGAGTCACGACGTTTCGCCAAAGTCTCATTTGGCATTTTCAAGTGTTGTCCGCTTCGACTGTTGGACAGTTGGACTCTTCCGTCGAAGCGGACTACACTTGAAAATGCCAAATGAGATTTTGGCGAAATGACGTGACTCTTCACAGTATATATATATATATATATATATATATATATATATATATATATATATATATATATATATATATATATATATATATATATATATATATATATAGATATATATATATATATATATATATATATATATATATATATATATATATATATATATATATATATATATATATACATATATATATATATATATATATATATATATATATATATATATATATATATATATATATATATATATATATATATATATATATATATATATATAAGAAATTAGTCAAATATCTCTGGAACGCTTTGAGATTTCTTAATGAAATTTTGTACACAAATATCAAGAAATGTTTACCACTTTTTGGGTATATTTTTTGTTCTTGTCACATTTGGTCTTTGTCACAATTGGTCTTGTCATTTTTTTTTTTTAAGATAACAGTACTTGAATTTGGAATCATTGGCAAGGGCCATTTTTTTCTGAATTCAACGGTATTAATATTGTATGTTTTTCTTTTCAAAATAGTTGTTTCAGTATGTTTCAGGGTAAATATATTTTGCGTTTATGAAACTATGGATGACAGACGAAGTATTTGATTACACTTCACAGCTCTTAACACCAATTCGTGAATTTCAAATTTCTTTTAATTTTTATATGGAAATAATTTGTATTTAAATGAAAGAGAAATAATTGAAATACAAACAAAGGTTGGATGCGGTGAGTGAAAACGCACTTATGCTGAAATTTGTCGAATATCTAATAAAGTACATCCAAATAAAAATATCACCGAATCAACAGTTTCATAACCAGTGAAAAGATTCAATGATACAGGCGGCATTAAAAGTCGTCCAAAATTAGGAAGGTAAAAAGCAAAAACTAATTCCGAAAATTTATTGAATGTTTTAATTCATGTAGTAGACAATGGTAAGGTTTCTGTGTAACACTTAGCTTTAAATCAATACATGTGTAGACGCTCAGTCCAAAACATAATTATAGAATATTTTTACCCTTACAAAAAACAGTTATTACAAGAATTTAGTAAAGATTATTTTTATCGAAGAGTTGAGTTTTGCGAAGTGATGATGGAAAAAATGAATATAAAGCCACATTCTGTTTAAATGGTCATGTCAGCAAACACAACTGTAGATACTGGGCTGATGCTAATTCGTACTGGATGGAGCAGGTTCATACACAGTATCCTGAAATGTTAAATATTTGGATGGAATTTAGTTGCAAGAATACTACAGGACTTTTTTCATTGATGGTAACTTGAGATCAGATAAGTATTTACATTATTAGATTTTCTTCGACTGCGTCCAATGAGACAGCAGTAGCTGAGTGTTATCACACCCAACCGTTGGGTTCCAGAATCTCATGTGTAATACACAACAACCTGCGTCTCCGCCTAAATGAACACTTTTGTTGGTTGCTTGACGACGCAGTCCAAGAAAATATAACAGTACATATATGCGCCATCCGATGGGAGGTCGGCGAAAACATGGGTTGTTGGCTGTGGATAGGGTCTCCCTATTCTTGATGGTATGATATATGTCGTCGCCCTGAAGAGTCTGAACCTCGAGAGACGAAACATATATCATCCAGTTGAAGGGATAGGTGGGGCTCCTTCCCGGTTAAGCAACCAACAAAAGTGTTCATTTAGGCGGAGATGCAGGTTGTTGTTGTGTGTTCCACTTGAGATTGTGGAACCCAACGGTTAAGTGTGTGATAACACTCAGCTACTGCTGTCTCATTGGACGCAGTCCAAGAAAATCTAACAGTATATATATATATATATATATATATATATATATATATATATATATATAGTTTTTGACTTTTTTGGACATCCAATGAGACAACAGTAGTCAGGAGTTATATATCCCCGACCGTTGGGTTCCATAATCTCATGTGGAACGCATAACAACCTGCGTCTCCGCCATAATGAGCATTGATTAGTTACTTGACCGGGAGGGAGCCTCACCCATCCCTTACATTAGAGGGCACATGTTTCGTCTGTTGGCGATTAAACTCATCAGGGTACTGACATATGCTCTCTCGCCTAATAAAATTTTCCAGCAGACAATTCAAATTAGTTAAAAAAACTGCAAAACTCAACAAAATCAACTTGCTTTCCGAATTTATAAAGAAAAACGTATATTAGTCATATAAAAGAAAGGAAACATCTTAGAAAAAAAAGTGTAGAGATTTTTTCTGTAAAATTCATATGTTGAGAGGCAGCTTTCCTCCATGTCTTTAATTATTATGCCACGAGCCACTTTCATTAGAATCTTGAAATTATTTTGAGTAAGCAACTTGCGGATAAATATAAACCGTACCACCCTCATCCTCTCCCCGCCCTACAATTTCATTAAATTCATCAAGCTCTTTTTATTTTTTCCATTTCCTTGTCCGCCACACCATAAAATCAACTTAGTCCTGATCCTGGGGGACGAAATAAAGGATTATGCGTAGGGCAAGGCGGGGTGCGGTAATGCACAATAAGGGCCCAAAGATAATTCCTTTCTGTTATTGTCTTTACAGCGTGGCTTTAAAGGGACAATCGTTTTTAAATGCCGCCCGGAGTTTTCTGCGAGCCAGACGTACGGCGTGGCTGTGTCTCACAGCAAAACTAACAAACTTTCGGGGATTTGATGGATTATGACACCCTTAAGTTGTTTTGCGAAATGGGGGGCGTTCGTGTTAAATCGATATTTATCGGTTAAATCGGATTACATGTTTACTGATGAATTTTGTCTCGACTTCTAAAATTATACTCTACATTTTCGATGTATGTACTTATACATAAAATATATTTATCGTGGCTCCATATAACTATTATTAAATTGATATGAGATATAATAAAATATACATAGAACGTCCAACTGAACCAGCTTTGTTTTTATATACTTCTATGCAGAGTATAAGAGAAATAATTTTCGTTAATTTAACAAACTATTCTACATTATTTTGAATTAACCGTTTCTTTAGATCATGTATCCAATATGCAACCATTTCCACGGAAAACATTATTTTATTTTCCCAACAATTGGCGATATTTATTGCCTAATAATTGATGATGTAGCCGAAAAAACCCGAGCTTGACTTGACAATATTTATTTCCCCTCAGTATTACAAACAGCTGATACGAGTGTTTTAGTTTTTAATCAACTTAATCTTAACTAGACTTGAAGAGATTTACCACTCAACATTGTATTAATAATAATAGGGCTTTGGATGCATATGAAAGCATTCAAATAGAAAAATGTAAGAAAATCATGAACCGAGATAAAGGGCCTATTCCGTTCAGTCTACTTTTTCAATTATTAATGTAAGGCTTAATAAACTTTACGGTTCATGATTTTTACACGCTTCGTTAGTTAGGGTTTTTTTATATAAATAGTACATAGTTTAGTTTTAGAATTAGATTAAATCATCTCCTGATGATGCTAACATGGTTAGCGAAACGTGCGTCGAGCAGTTCAAAAAAAGTGATATGGTGTTTAGTGGTAAATCTCTTCAAGTTTAGTATTTTACACCAAAGTTTCCAATAGAAGAATTGATCAACTTATTCTTGTTATTATCATCAGTATATTGATAAATTTATTGAAAATGTCAAACCTAATTAGCTGTCGTGCCTCTTTCGTACTATTTTGTACGAATACTATAAAAACAACTCCCAAAAATTGTTTTTTAAATATATCACGTGCACATATGCCAATATGTTAAACGTCGAAATCTATGGATCCAAGCAGCACGAAATATTAATCCTAAAACAACATTAAATTTCTACAACCATCTGTCATCAAATATATACGAAATATTATTATTTATAACTTTATATAATTTTTTTATATTTGAATATTTATTACCTACTGAAACTACAGCTCAACCAACATAGCTTGGTCTACGAGGTTTGGATGCGCAGTAGTCTAACGCCCGAGAGCTCATTTGAAGCAATACATTCGTTGTGTTAATATCCGTTAAGTACACTTCGGTTAAAAAATTTAAAACTTGTGATATTTTGCGTGTTATTAAAAGTTGTCAATTTTAAAATGCCGTTTTCAACTAAAGTAAAAAACAAAGTCTTAAGTGGATAAAGTCGTGAGGTAATTAGCAACTTATTGAATTTTATGCAAGCAGAAGCAGTAGCTGGAGAGTAGCAGTAGCTTACTATACCAGTAGCTGGTATACCAGTAGCTGGTATACCAGTAGCTGGTAGTAGCTTACTATTCCTCTTGAAAAGGTAAGTTTTTTCAACGTGTAATTTTCATAATGAATGAATTATTATGTTCCTGTTATATATCAATATAAAATTCCGGGAGATTGGTATAGATTTTGATATTAGAATTTTATTTATAGGTTCAAGAACGTGTTTTCGGGCGTTTCCATTAGAAATATTCGACTTATTAAAAATGAAGCGAAATAAGTTGAATCGGGTCATGTAACAAAATTTTTAACTCCCAATAGAAAACGAGTTAAGAAAAAATTCTTGACGACAGAGATTTGGCAATTTTGCGAAAAACGATTGTTAATCACCACATAACAGAAAAGATGGTCCCTACATTAAAGACAGTTCATACAAAATTCACGAGATTGGTTTTCGATGGAGAAAATTTAGGAATAATCGACGGATACTAATAGAACGTCAGCCCATCAGGCTGCTTAGAAGAATGCTTCACCATCGGGAAGAAGCTCGCCCTATAATATATATGGACGAGACGCATATTCACTCATCACATACCCACGAAAAGGGGTGGAGCGATGAAACTTTAAAAGGCTTACAAAAACCAATAGGAAAGGGACCGCGTCTGATCATCTTTCACGCAGGTGGTGAAAATGGGTTTGTTCCTATATTAAATGTTCATATATTAAATTATTATATGGAAATCAAGCAGCACAAGTGGCTACTACCATCATAACATGAATTACGACAATTACAAAAAGTGTGTTTCGGAGAAACTTATTCCGAATTTTCAACCGAAAAGTGTTGTGGTAATCGACAACGCCTCATTCCATAACAAACAAATGGAAAATGCACGTCACGTCAAGTCAAGACGTCATTGTCAAGAAAAGCGGAAATATAAGAATGGATACGGCTTAGAGGTATACCTTTTAATAATAAGATGTTAAAACCACAACTTTACAACCTTATAAAAACCCATAAATCAAGGTACAAGAGATATGAAATAGACGAAATGCTTATTGCAAAAGGTCACGATGTATTACGACTGCTACCATATCATCCAGATCTGAATTCCATCGAGTTGGTTTAGGCCGAAATGAAAGAATATGTCGCCAGATAAAATGTGAATTTTAATTTTAATCCGGCGATTAAACATTGTGATGACTTCTTTGAGGAATTCTCAACTGACAAATGGAAATCTCGGCGTGAGCGAGCGGAACCAACAATAGATGTGGTTGTGGAAGAAATCGTTATTAATTTAGACGAAAATGATTCTGATTCAAAAAGCGATGAAAGTGATGGGTCAGACCTAGAGGAAAGCGATTTATCAGGAACAGTGGAATTGAATGACGATAATAGGGCTCGAAACGTAACTATTGAAAATAATAAAAGTTACGTTAGTTTGTAAATTTTCTAATGTTAATGTGTCTGTAAAATATTATTTGATACTATTACCCTTATTTAGATTAAGTAATTATTAAGGTATAGATATTGTTAGTTCATTATCACTCATATTCTATTTTATTATGTAGGAATGTAGGTTAGTAGGTTTGTAGGTTTTATGTTTTAAGCTTTAATGTAGGTTTTATTATTACTCATATTCTATTTTATTATGTTAATGCATATGCTAATTAAGATGCATCCCTATGACTCTATATGTAATAAAACTTTTACCTGTTTGGATGTCAATAAATCTCTATTGTTAAATCTAATCCAGACCCAATTTAAAACACAGTGAATTTGAACAAATAATTGTGTTTTATTTACCATTATCAGTACTTAATTTTGAAATGGACGAATACGCTTCTTTTAAACACACGTTGTTAATCATTATTATCTTACTTAACTGAAACGTTATTGCAAAAAATTATTGCATGGACTGTATATTCAAGGAACTCTCCGTTCTCTGTCTCTGTTTGACAGGGACCGTCTTACTCTTTCTTTTGCGCAGCCCACAGGCCAAGGTATGTTAGTTGAGCTGTACACAATCGTGACATTGAGTGTCTTGAACTTTTCTTAGTTTTTTATTAATAATTAAGGCCAAGTGTGTAAGCTTTACTGAGAAGTTTATGTTTTAGACATACACGTCCATTCACGGTGCAAATACAATATTTGCGGTAAAATTGAAAATCAACTATAGCTTTGTCACCGTAACTTTCGCATGACAACTTACAAATAATTTAATTATATTTAATAGAAATATCTTGTTTTTTAATTACATTTACATTCTTATCTTTTTAAAAACTCAAATTGATGCTTCGAATGCCTCGAACTTCAAATGAATTGAACCGAATGTCATTTATGAGAAAATCTCTGACCCTAAAAATATCCACACCAGGTATATATATTATCAGAATTGGCCTTTACGAACTCTTTGTCACACATTACTGGATTAAATAAGTAACCAACCATATTTTGTTCGCACCAACTTTCAATAATTTTGAGAGTGATACAGGTAGCAGCCATTGACAGTACTGACCTGACAACACAAACATAATGATGTCATAAAGATGGCAGCCAATCGTGGTACTTTCGTCGTCACGTGATATTATTTTAAATTTTATAAATTTTAATTCATTTATAGCTATTATAATTGCAAACATTTTTTTTTAAGTTGTCGCATTGATTATCAATATTATTTATGATAAAGTTTTACAATGAAGTAATTCAAAAACCCAGTTGTTTCATAACATAGTGCCTTTTTCAAATGAAAACTATGTTAAACTAACAGAATACAATTTTGGGTTCAAATGGAATTTAAATACATACACTGAGACTTACTGATATAATTTGTATTGTTAACAGCCGTGTTATTTACCAAATTAATTATTTATCAAATTAATAGTTTCCAAATGGGCTTTTTTTCATATTTGCTTAAAATAATAATTCTTATCATAGCTCTTCGATTAGCGATTGATAACTTATTTTTTGATTGCGATTGATAACTTAATTTTTTTTGCAGAAATCTTAGCTCTTGTTGTAAGGTACTTTTTTGTTTCAAATGATGAAATGAAATTGGTTAAATTTACGAAAGATTGTTCGCTTATACCCTGTATATATATATATATATATATATATATATATATATATATATATATATATATATATATATATATATATATATATATATATACAGGGTATAAGCGTAAGGGTATAAGTATATATATATATATATATATATATATATATATATATATATATATATATATATATATATATATATATAGATGCTCTGCCATGCTATCTGTTACTCCTCTTTGGAAAATCAATTAGTGTCAATCGGAAGAGGATCACAATTTTCGAAAAACTTGTAAAGATTATTCTCGAATTTTTTACCGTACTGATAATAATTTTTATTTGTTTAAGTAATATTTCTCTTATAAAAAAAAAATCAATTTACATTTTATGGCAATAAATTAGGGCCCTGATAGAAATATTGAACAGGAAAAGTTTTCAACAATAAACTTTTTTGGCAATCGATGCAGCATATATATGACATATATATTCTTTTTCTTGTTCCAACATTTGAGAAACTAAACCTATTGGTAAAATAACTTTGTGAACAGCGTACACAATTTGCTTAAGTAGTCAACAATAAACCAGGTAGATTTTTAAAATAAAAAACGATAAGGCGAATTTTCATTATTTTAGATACAAAATTAAACAAAATTTCTACTTCTGGAGTGAACAGAACCCAAGAGATCTTATAAAATTACCCTTACACCTACAATATGTAATAGTTGGTATGGTTTATGGCCCGTATTTTTTCATGTTTCGCGTGTCTTGAACACAAGTTTAGCAATGTAATTACTGTTACAGAAAAGTGATATTGCGAAATGAAAAACAAATTTTAGTTAGTTTTATTTTAAAGTTATATTTTAAAGTTATATTTTAAAGTTATATTTTAATGTTATATTTGTGGAGTGATTATTGTGTATATAAAAATGAACTGGACACAAAAGGTTTGGGATACAAAGCTTACAAGAGTTGGGTGTCAATGGCTGTCATTTACAATAGAGATTTCGAAATTTTTGAACAGCCTTTCTATATTACTGATTTGATTCGCAATAGTGATTTTTTTATTTTCGAAATGGTCAGAATATTTACGAATTAGTTATACAACTTAATTTTCTGATGTCAAAAATGTATTCGCTGTTATGAATGAGTGTAATATAGTAAATATATACAGTGGATCCCAAAAATATTGCTATAAGTGTGCTTATGAAAATAAAAAAAAATTATCAGGGAAATTAATAAACAATTCTACTACAGCAACGATTTAAGTATTAAATAATTATAAATCCATATTAATAGCAAATACGTTAATAAGAAAGATTCATTTATAAATTTTTATCACAAAAATTGTCACTAAATATTCGGACATTAATTAGTTAGTATCAACAAAAAAATTAACTATAAAAAAACTTACCTCATAATTAGTGTTTGGTATAACCACCTTTGATCTTAATCACATTTCCTGAACGTTTTGGCATGGCTACCACCAATTTTTTTAAATAATTTACATTGATTTTATTCCATTACTCTAATATTTAATTTTTAATAATAAATTTATTAGAAATTTCATGTTTCCTTATATTAGTTTCCAAATAATGCCAAATGTTTTCAATGGGATTAGTCAGGTGACCGAGGCGGCCTTTTAATCACTTTTTAAATTTAAATGACTTTGTAATGTTCACGTTCTCGGCATTTACTTTTAGATTTTGCCTCAAAATATTTAAAGAAATGTTTTTGTCGATTATACCGCCAATAAACAACAAATTACCAACCCTCTATGAGGATATTCAACCCCGGACCCCCTACCGTGGGAGGATAGTGGGAGGATACCGTGGGAGGATATACCCCGGACCCCCGGACCCCCTACCGTGGGAGGATAGTGGGAGGATACCGTGGGAGGATATACCGACCCCCTACCGTGTTTTAAAGTTGGACAAAGATTTTCATCACAGAAAATAACGTCGTTTTCCAACAATTTTCAGGCGTCAAAATGTACTTGTTGGCAAAATCCAATCCCGTTTAATATTCTTTTTACTTAACTAAGGCTTTTTCCTGGCCACAGTATAGCGTGGTGTGTATAGTTTCGGTGCTGACCACTTTTGGAATATGATTTTCCATCAATGTTTTGAGCTTAGATGCACTAATTTTAGGGTTTTTATGTACTTTTTTTTAAATAAAGCGTTGGTCTTGTTCATTTAATAATTTCGAACGGCTTGTTTGCTTCTTCGGAAAAATTCTGTAATCATTTTTGTGGTGTTGTACGATATCTGCAACCGTACTTGTACTTAACTGAAGCATTTACCAAATATTTCGGTAGAAATTTCGCCTTTCGTAATAAAATAACACTAATTGCCTATTTTCAAAACGATTTTTTTTATGTTGTACGCAACCCATTTTAAGATGTTCTTTCGACACCAGTCTATCTATAACAAATAAAATTGGAAGATTACTATTTGTCTTAATTTTCATTTCATTCAAATTAATTTTTTTGTTTGAGCGTTCGAATATTTTTCAGGTGTATAAAAACAATATTTATGTTTTTTTTTCTTAACATTTTAGAACTAAACCGATGATCTCGGAACTTTGTTATACAAGAAGTTAAAAGGAGGTAAGATCGATAAAATATATACGGGAAGGAAAATATTTTATTATTTTTTGGCGTAAATTGGAACTGCTAGAACGATTTTTTAAATAGGGTGTCCGAATATTTTTGGGATCCACTGCATACAAAAAGGAATTGTTAAGTTTTAAATTGTATAACAATAATTGATTTATCCTTACATTAAGAATTAATAATTTAATAGTGCGCAAACCCAAAATCATATATTTAAAATGTTTGCTCTGGTATGCAGAATGGAGGTTATTTGGAAATTCACAAATCCGATATATAGCACCAACAAATGCATGAAGGAATTCTTAGTATAATATTTATTGGGTTAAAAAGTATATCAATAAGTTATTTCAAAGCTAAGCACAAATTAATTTAATATAATTTTAAACTTGACTCATACTGACACACCCAAATTTATGATTTTTTTGCTTAAGAAATTCCATAGTATAAAATAATATACAGAGTTTCCCCAATTCCGTTTTTCCTAAATTAAAAACAATATATGGACATTTATCTAACAGCATGTATATATTTGATTTCTTGCTTCATTTTTCTATTCTATTTTTCATTTATCCTTTTTATTTTATTTAATTTATCCTTTTAAATTTAAATTTCAGATTAGTGTTCAATGACAAAAGTTAGCTTTAGTTTTTTTAATCATTTATTTCGTTTTAATGAACTTCTCTATTTCGTGCTTAAGTGAAATTTGCTGTAAAATCCGTAAAACAAATTTAGAAATAATTAAACTACAATAAGAATTTTCAAATTTCTCTATAATTTGGAAGTCAATTTGTTGGAAGCTTTTCAGCGATTCATGAATGATGAGAAAATCAAAGCGAAAGCTGAAAGTAATTCAATCGAATAAAAATCCAGTTGTTAAATGAGTTCGGTTTTATTGGATTCACATTATTTTCAGTTATATTCCTCAATATTTGGAAACTTTTTGTCTACTGTAATAATTATTCGAACTGTTGCTAAGAAGAGGCCATTTCATGCCTTTATGTTGTATTTAATAATAATTTTATTAGACAACGTTCATATATTTTTGGAATCTGACTTATATTAATGACTTTAAATATTTTTCGCTTATTTCTATTAGCAAGAGTGCACTATAATGGCTCAAAGTCATTTATATACCATTCAAGTTTTCGGTAAAACTTAACAATATTGGGAGCGTTTTGGGTTTTTTTGCTTTTTGAACTTTGAAAAGAAAAATTATTTATCCGTTTTTAAAGTAACACAGCAAAAATATATATTTTTTAAAAACCTAATATACGAAGATGGTTCATAAATTATTCTTCCTAACGTATTAGCCTTGAACCTTCATTAAAAAAAGTAGTTGTCTTCTATTAACCTTACAGCATAACAAGTTTAAAGCTTTTGTATTGTTTCGTTGGCGGTGCTTGTATGTATTTGAAAACAAGAAAAAGAGGGATTTCTTTTAAAGGTTAAAAAAGGTTTATCGTCACAAAACATTGATAATAATATGACAGATGTTTCAGGTGACTCTATTCTTTAAAGAAAAATAATTATAAGCTAATCTCAGCCTCCGAGGAGTTGTCATAGAAAATAATGATTGATATTGAAATGCAGTGAGATTTTTAACACCAGCATGTTATTTATTGGTAGTGTAAAAAAATTATACCAGGAACTATGTCGAAAATTCGGGTCCGTTTATTAGGCATCTAGATTTGTTGTGGATAAAATCTGGGTATATTATTTGAATACACAGAGTTAAAAATGCAAGGTATGGAACGGTAACAAAGGGTTCAACATTTCCTCTAATACTATGGGTCACATTTCCTGCACACAAATTCATGGTGACAATTTTTTTTTGTAATTTTGGAATGGTACCAATGAAGATTATTATTCACATCGACACACTACTCCCAATATTTTCCAACCTTATACCAAATGATCATGAATTAATAAAAGAAACTCGAACTTGAGCAAAGACGTTTTGTTTCACAAAGATTTACGAAGAGCTCATAAGAGTTTCGTGTCAATGGTTGTCATACACAAAATTGATTTCGAAATTTTTGAATAGCTTTATATTTTTTTTTATTCTCTGAGGGGACGGAATATTTGCGGATAATTTATTTTTCTGACGACAAAAATCTGTTTCCCGGTACGAATTAGTGGTTGACTGTAGTAATACCAGGTGTGACGGTTAATAATTGTTAATGTTTTAAGAGATCGCGCTGGAAGCAAGGGTTGCTTCACAGTCAAATTTGTTACGTCATTTTGTTGCTATGACAGTGCCTTTCAACACGCCATTGATGTTTAAATGATTTCGAATTAATATCATTTTTTTCGTGTAGTAAACATATCGAGTTTCGAATCAAATAAAGAGCATTTGCGGTATGTACTGATTTTGTTTCATTCAAAAGAAAATCGTGAGTGAAAGCCATCGTATACTTGTGGAAACTTATGATTGTTTTAGTTGTTGCCGAAAAGTTGTTGTTGTATATAGTTGCTGAAATGCAAGCATTGTTAGAAGAAGACAATATGCAAACACAACAACAAATAGCAAAGAGATTAAACGTTGGTCGCTGAACCATTTAAGATCATCTGCATGCCATGGGAAAGATCCAGAAGGCAGAAAAATATGTACCACATTAGCTGAAGGGCAGATAGATGGAAAAGCGAAAAATGGTTTGCGAAATTCTGCTTTCTCGACATGAAAGAAATACTTTTCTGTATCGGATCGAAACTGCAGATGATGGAGAGAAAAATTGATATATTTCGAGAATCCAAAATGCAGAAAATCATAGTTTGACCAGGACAACCATCAATATTGACCGCAAGACCGAATTGCTTTGGAATAAAGACAACGGTGTGAATTTAATAGAATCAGAAGGGGGTCGTGACCATGATTTTCTGAAACCAGGTGAAACAGTAAAAGCGACCAGAATGGGCTACAAGATACGGAAAAGTGATTTGCCCCATCACACCAGCAAAGGCGGTCAGGTAACTTTCTATGAAACACTTCAAAAATTACGGAGATGTCGAAAAATGGCTTGATGACTGACCACCTCAAAAGATATGCGTTTTTTCTGGGGTGGTATTCACAAATAACCAGAGAAATGGAGAAAATGTGCAGCTAGCGATGGCGCACACTTTGAATAAATCACTTTTGAACCTTTTTCCCAAATTAAACGTATTTTTCTTAAGGAAAAAATAAGAATTATTACACCTGGTAGTCCCTCGTCGTTTACACCTTTTCTAGGAGATTATGTTGAAAAATTGAATTGTTTCAAATGCGCTAAACGTTTTCTTTTCAGTTACGAATAATATCTCTCGTTACTTTTTTTACGTGCCTCATATTAAGGAATTGTTAGATTAATATTTATATATTAGAAAAAATATATCAATCAGTTACATCAAAGCCAATGTTTGCCAAGTTACAAATATAATTTAGCATCCCATATTGAAATGTATGGTTGGTTTTACTCAAGAACTTATATAGTATAAAAAAATATGTAAAGAGTTTCTACAATTTTATTTATTCTCAATTAAAAACATATGGAAATTAACTTAAATGTATATGTAGATTTATCCTCTAGTTTCATTTATACAAGCTTTCGTTCATCTATATTTAATTCATGCCCACTGTGGAAATATCAAATTGTCTCATTTTACAACTATCTCAACAAACTTTTAACTAATTTTAAATCAAAATTTCAAGGCTAAAGTTTCAATTGTTTAATGACAAAAGTTAGCTCTATTTTTTATTCCTTTTATTTTCTATTAACGGAGTTCCCTACTTTTCATGCTTAAGTGATATTTACTCTAACATTCCGTAAAACTTTTTAGAAATAAGACAATTTAGAAATAATTAAACAATAATGAGAATTTTCACATTTCTCTACAATTTCGAAGTCAATTTGCTGGAAGTTCTTCAGCGATTCATGAGTGATTGGGAAATTAAAGCGAAAGCTAAAAGTAATTCAGTCGAATCAAAATCCTGTTGTTAGGTGATTTCCGTTTTATGGATTACTCATTCTTATTTACTCAAAATATAACTGATTTTGCTATATTTGAAAACTTTTTGTTTACTACTAAAACTTGTCTATAATTATTCAAACTGCTGCTAGGAAGAGTATTTTTATACTTTCTATTTTGTATTGAACATTAATTTGAAAATTAAATTGAAAATTAATTTTATTAGATATTTCATATATTTTAGGAATCTGATATATTACATTAAATATTTTTCTCTTATTTTTATTAATAAGAGTGCACTATAATGGATAAAAGTATTTTATATGTCAGTCAAGTTTTCAATATTAACAAACTTAACAATATTATGAGTGATTTGAGGTATGTTGCTGAGACTCTAACTTTTAAAAGAAATATTATTCGTTTTTAGAATAGCACAGATAGAATACTTTTAAACTTTTTTAATTGTTTAATATACGGGGATGGTTTACAAATTATTCTTTATAACGTATTAGTATTTCACCTTCATTAAAAAAAAACTGTTGTCATTTATTAACATTACTGCATAAGAAGTTTGAAGTCTTTGTATTGTTTTGTTGGTGTTGGGTGAATGTATTCAAAAAGAGGGATTTCTAATGGTTAAAAAAGCTTTATCCCCAATCCCCAACAAATCATTGATAATATTGTGTATTGTGTATCAAAAATGATTGTCTGTTTATTGGGTACCTACATCTGTGGTGGATGAAATCAGGGCATATTATTTCAATATAGAGTTAAAAATACAATACAATGGGTCACTTTTCTTGCCCACGAATTCATGGCGACAATTTTTTTGCAATTTTGGGTGGATTCTTTGGTTGATTGTTATTCATATGGATACACCACTACAAGTCGATATTTTGAGAACACTATATCAAATGATCGTGAAATAATAAAAAGAGGAAACCAAAATTGAGCAATGACGTGTTCTTTTACGAGGATAAACCCGTTTACAATAGTCGTGTGTCAATGATTGTCATACACGATACTGATTTCAAAATTTTTGAATATCCTTTCTCTTTATTCCAACGATTTTTTTTTTATTCTCTGAGGGATCGGAATATTTACGGGTAAGTTATTTTGCTAACGACAACTGATATGATATTGTTAAATATCATAATATAAATAATATCAAAATAAAACAAAATGATATTGTTAAAAATGTGTAATGTAAAATGTTTAATTATTTTAAATGTCTTAAACGTTTCCATCTCAGTTACGAACAACATTGAAGAACTGCTACTGACCACCAAGTGACTGTAGAGAGTTCAACCTCGACCAACAGAAGACTCATGAGATGGTGGCTTATCTGTCATTTCTCCGCCACCAGTCTCATTACTTTATTTACACGCCTCGTATAAAGGTCAATCAATCAGTTACATGAAAGCCAAGGACAATAGTTAGAAATATAATTTAATATTCCATACTGAGAGACTCAAATTTATGGTTTATTATGCTCAAGAACTATACGAGGGGTATTTTTTAAAAGAGATCCATTTGTGAATGATAGTGAGAATGACGCGGAATCGCCGCATGCTTCGCGTGCGTTTCGGCGCCATAGAAGTTTATAATGTTTAAGAAATTGACTGTAAGATACGATCTGTAATTCGATTCTTGAGTGCAAGAAAGTTGGCAGCAGCGGAAATTTACTGTCAGATTTGTGATGTTTACGATAATAATGCTATGGCTGACAATAAAGTTCGAAAGTTGGTGAGAATGTTCAAGAACGGGCGGTTTAACCGTGCATGATGAGCCACGCTCTATTCGACCTCTGATTTCTGAAGATTTGGTTCGTGATGTGGAGAACAAAACTAAAAAAAAAATGATAATTCACGATTTCAAAGTTATCAAGTGAACTTCTACAGATTTCAAGGTCAGTTTTGTACACTATTGTGATGAGAGTTGGGTGTCTCACATGACTCCTGAGTCCAAGCAACAGTTAATGAAATGGCGACACACATCGTCGCCAACCACAAGAAAGCCAAACAGAGAATGTCAGCTCGAAAGATTATGGCAACTGCCTTTTGGGACAAGAAAGGGATGTTGTGAGTTGATTTTATGCCGAGAGGCACAACAGTTAATTCTGATGCGTATTGTGTCACCTTGAGAAAACTGCGGCATGCCATACAAAATAAACGGCGTGGCCTACTGTCTTCCGGTATGATACTGCTTCATGCAATATAAGGCCACATGTTTCTAGATAAACACAAGGTCTAATCAGGTCTCGAAATTAGGGTGGGAAGAATCATCCACCTTACAGTCTAGACCTTGCACCTGGAGATTTTCACTTGTTTCGGTACTTAAAGGAGTTCCTTGGTTGTCAGCGGTTCAACGTCGATGAAGACGTTAAAAGTGCTGTCATCGATTGGGTTCCTTCACAGGCGGCACATTTATTTGACATCGGAATTCAAAAACTTGTTAAGCGGCATGACAAATATTTGAACAAAAATAGAAATTATGCAGAAAAGTAGATAAAAGTATGTAGAATATGGGAAAAAAAAATCTATTTTAATGATATTTATAGTATTTTTCTTCTTACTGAAAAACGGACCTTATTTAAAAAATATACCTCATAGTATAAAATAATATATAAAACGTTTTTACAATTATGTTTATTTTGAATTAAAAACAATATATGGAAATTTACTTAAACACATGTATAGACATCAGCTTTTATTTTATACAAACCTTCGTTTGTCTATTTAATTCATGCCCACTTTATGTGGAAATATTACATTATCTCATTTTACAATTATCTCAACTGACTTTTTATTAATTTTAAATAAAAATTTCTAGTTTAAAATATCCATTGTTCAATGACAAAAGTTAGCTCTATATTTTAATTCCTTTTATTTCCCATTAACGAAGTTCTCTACTTTTCGTGCCTAAGTGAAATTTGCTCTAACATTCTCTAAAACTTAAATTTAGAAATAATTAAACAATAATGAGAATTTTCACATTTCCCTACAATTTGGAAGTCAATTTGCTGGAAGTTCTTCAGCGATTCATGAGTGATTAGGAAATTAAAGCGAAGTTGAATGTAATTCAGTCGAATAAAAATCATCTTATTAGATGAATTCGGTCTTATTCGATATCCATTATTATTTCAGTTATATTGCTCAATATTTAAAATCTTTTTCTACTGGAAGAATTACTGTAACTGCTGCTTCGAAGGGGCTATTTTTACACGTTCTGTTTTGTTTTGAATATTAATTTTATTAGACATAACATATCATTCATTTTACATTTATCTATTACTTTAAATATTTTTTGTTTATATCTATTAGCAAGAGTGCGCTTCAGTGCACCAAGTATGTCAAGTATGTGTTCAGTATGTCATTCAAGTTTTTCGTAAAACTAAATAATATCAAGAGCGTTTGGCGGCTTTTTGCCAAATGCTGAAGAAAATGGTGAAAGAAAGAAATATTATTACGCCTTTATACAATAGTACAGCTAAATAGATTTTTTATTACCCAATAAACGAATTATTCACATTTACACAGGCTCACAAATAAAAAAAAATGTAGTTGTCATTTTACTAGCGTTATCATGCACTAGGTTTGAAATCTTCATATTGTTTCGTTTAGTGCGAGCATTTATTCAAAAACGGAAAATAATTAAATAAGTGTTTTCAGGTGGTAGAAGAAATTTATTGAAAATTGTATAATAATAGTATTGGAGATGTGCCTGCACCGATAATAATTGTGATTAGAGAAAATATTGATTAATACTGAAATGCAGTAAAAATAGAAATGTTGCTTCTGTGTAGATAGTCTGGAAACTATCACAAATTGCGGCCTAAATTACTCTTTCCATGGTAGATAATTCTAGATTTGTGCCTAGATTTTTGGTGAATGAAATCTGGGTCTATTGTTTAATACAGAATTGGCGGTAGCTAGTTAAAGGTAGAAATGCTAGTTTAAGGTGGAACAACTCCACGAACATTTCCGGTCCCTATTTCGGTCCCCAAGTTCATGACGATAATTTTTCTGAAATTTTGAGGGGAAACTTTTTGCTGATTGTTATCTATATGTTCACACTTTGTGTTCACACACAAATAAAAGCAATATTTTCACAAACTTATAGTAAATGTAGATGAAATAATAAAGAAGAAGGGGGCAAAATCATGTGCTGGCGTTTTAACTCATGAAAATAATTTCCAACTTTTAGATTATGTTGGTTTCTACTTAATGGAAATATATTACAAATGTTTGATAGAAAATGTTTTTGTTGAAATGTCCACTTTATAATTACTGTTTGACGCTAACACAACGTGACTGTTTCTCTCTGAATACTACAGTTCTAGTGAAACGCGTGAAGCAGTAATGATATAGGGATAATAATATATATGACGTTTAGACAGACACGTATTTTATTGATCACTAGTCGGACCCGGCCATGCGCTAAACCCGGTCATGCATTGCAGTGGCTCAGTTTGGTAAAATAATTAAATCAAAATGAAAATAAATCGAAATCTATGAAAATTCAATTCAACAATGCAATCGGAAACATTGAAAATGCTAAGTGAAAGCAGCTGTCAAGAAGTACGCTGTCCGGTATGAACAATGTTTAATATTGCGTGTGTTGCAGTTACGTTCAACAGATGGCGCTCCCATTGGCGTAAAATGTTTAGTATAGCGAGTGTTGCTTTTGCGTCCCACAAATCTTAAATCTACGAAAGTTCTTTACCGATTGCTTTGAAATGTTGACACAACGTTGCATTCAAATATGCGTGTGTTTATATATACCTATTATATAGATGTCACACATGCGACATGTAAAAACATGTTTTTTTTTATGCAAAACGAACATTTACATTTTCATTTTTATATAGATTAATAACTTCCAAGCTTACCAAAAATGTATGTTAGCAGCTATTATAAAAAAAAGAGTTTTCCAATAAGAGTGTCACAATTTTGATACGTAATGCGGCAATTCTGTTTGAAATGAAAATATTACTTTGAAATATACATGATGCACAATACACAAATTGGTCTGATGAGCAGTTGGAATGCGCTCCTACTTAGGGGGAAAATTACCTTTTCTGACGAAGCGCACTTCTGGCTTAGTGGGTTTGTAAGGGAACTTAGCTGTAGAATTTGGGAATAACTGTAGAACTGTCATTTTATTTGCTCGGGAACGTTAGGTTGTAAAGAACATTTTTTCTCTAAAATGGTGTGAAGACTCATTAGCTAAATTTACGAATGTACTTCCTATATATATCATTCATACTTCATACATATTCATATATATATATATATATATATATATATATATATATATATATATATATATATATATATATATATATATATATATAATACAAAAAAGTTAATCCGGGAACCGGGAATTAATCATTTGAAAAGCCCCCTTAAAGAGAATGTAAATTTTTTTATCGCTAAGTTGGCACAATTCTGACGTGGAGTTTCAACGACATCTGTCATGTAGTTTGTTTACAGTGCTCGATTTTGTCAATTCATCTCAAGTGTGTTTTGCGATTTTTACAATGAATAAAAACATTAAACAAAGAATTTGTCTTAAATTTTGTATTATAAATGGAATTTTGTATGCCGAGTCGGTGAAAATGTTGCAGAAATCTTACGGTGAATCGACTTTATCAAAAACGTGCAAATTAGAGCTACAGTGCATTCAAAAGCGGTCGAGATGTGGTGGAAGATTTGCCTCGCTCTGGCCGGCCATCAACGTCTTCAACTGAAGTTAACATCGCTAAAGTGATGGAAATGGTGACTGAAAATTGACATTTAAGTTTAAGAGAGATAGCTGCTGACCTTTATGGATCTCACGAATCAATTCGACTATGCCGAAAGACCTGAATTTTCTTCAGAAACTGAATCGCGTAGTGGTCGCTGAAGACATTCTAGAACGAGTCAATTCTAACCCCACATTCATAAAAAGCATTGTGACTGATGATGAGACATGGATATACGAGTTTGAAATGCAAATCATTAACTAGCTTCGGAATGGTGCTTTCTAACTGAGCCGAAACCGAAAAAACTAGGTCAAAGTCGATCAAAAGTTAAGATGATGTCTGTTTTCTTTGATTATCGTTGTATTGTGCACTCGGAATTCTTGCCAGAACGTCAGACCGTATATAAATATTATTATTTGAGCGTTATGCGGCGTTTGAGAGAGCAAATTCGTCAAAAAAGGCCATATTTATGAAAAGAAAACTCTTTTCATAAATATGGCCGGATTTTACATCACGGCAACGCACCATCTCACAAGGATATCATTGTGAACAAATTTCGAGCAAAAAACTCAAAAGACACCATCGAACATCCACCGTATTCACCTGATATGGCTCCGGCTGATTTCTTTCTCTTTCCAAAACTCGAATTACCACTTTGAGGCACCCGTTTTCAGTCGACAAAATACATAAAAGAGAATTCGCGGTGAGAACTGAAGTCCATTCCAGAAAATGCGTTTAAGGCATATTTTGACAATTGGATTATTCGTTGCTACAAGTGTATTATTTCGGAAGGGGCCTACTTTGAAGGCGATATAATAAATTTCGAATAATAATAAACATTTTGTATTTTATTGACTAATTTCTGGTACTTTTTTGACAGAATGTATATACATATATATATATATATATATATATATATATATATATATATATATATATATATATATATATATATATATATATATATATATATATATATATATATATATATATATATATATATATATATATATATATATATATATATATATATATATATATATATATATATATATATATATATATATATATATATATATATATATATATATATATATATATATATATATATATATATATATATATATATATATATATATATATATATATATATATATATATATATACAGTGTGTCACATTTACGATGAAGATACCCCACATATTTTTGGCTATTTGAAAGAATACAGGTGTGAATTTTTGTATACTAACACATGTTGATGGGTCACATTTTTTAAGATACTCGACTGAAATCTGAACTTTAAACTTAGCCTACTACGAATTCACAAACGGAGTCAATTCTCCATATTTTACCTCGCGTTAGGTATATCGAAAAAAAGTTTTTCAGAATATAATTTTAACCCCACATATCGACTTTCATGACAAAATTCGCATTTTTATTTTTTTTATTATTTTGGTCTATACACAAAATTATTACCAGTTTATTTTTTAGTTTGATAATTAGTGTGCCGCGGAAAGTAATAATTTGATACTATTGATAGTCAGATTAAACTTCGAGCTTATTGCGTTAAAATTTAGAATTTTTTTTAAATTTAATTTTTTTCTTTTTAATGAAACTGGAGGTGTTATTAATATCCATCAATAAGGTCAGCCTCCTGCATCCTGACGATAACGATATATTGGAGGCAAATCAAGCAAATCCATGCATGAGCTTTCGAGATTCATCGCCTCAACTGAATATTAGCAAGAATAAAATCAAATTCTTTCAAATAGTGATATGCGCGCGTCTTAAATGCGACACATATGTATATATATATATATATATATATATATATATATATATATATATATATATATATATATATATATATATTTATATTTACAATAGTAATTGATGACAATTCTGTTCTTAATTTGCTTAACGTTCAAAAGGTTTACCAGACGGGTTTTACATCATATAATTCTTGCTATCTCGTCTGCTTATTACGTGGCCTCCGCTCAGACTTGTGTATGGTCAGCTTTTCAATGGTTCGTTTTGGCTACACTTCTACCTCTAAATCAGCGCTCTATTCTCAGATATAATTTGAGTGGGTTTTTTTTGGGGCTGCCTTCGTCTGGCATGTCTCAAAGGAGCTGAATGCGTATAATTATGATAATTGGAGGATTAGGAAGACGTCAGGTAAATGCACTTGGGCAAAATTGAATATGTCTGTTTCAGTTGGTCAAATAAAAAGTAGATATTTTACTAATGGCAATCTTTATTTGTTAGATTCGATATTTGGAGCAGAAAATGCACAAAATTAAACGAGTAATTTATATAATTTAGTTTCTGGCCATTAACAAGAATATTTCTTGTACTAAATTAAAAATACTAAATTATAGGCGCATACTTGATAATGAAATTGGCGATGTAACGTTCACTTTGGCAACACTGTTACCTTGTCCTTTAGATGGAAGGCAGGCCAACATCTGATGCATCTTCAGTACGAGTTTGAACGCTTTAGAGTTGCGTGGTAGTTCGTAGTAATTCTTTTCGTAAACGGGATTTTTCTAACAGGTTAACGGAAACACTGTTTTGTTAAGGACCCAAATTTTCAGGTAGTTTAAAGCATTCTCAGAAGGCCGAGACTCGATTGAAGATATAAACCTCGCAGCGGAAGCCCTTGAGCTGTAACAAGCTATGAAAATGTCTGGGATATTGTTTATTCTCATCATCAGTTGACCATCAGATTGATTTGGGAAGAGCTGAATTTAACTCACACCGTTCATCAGTATTTAACCAATAAATTTTGGATGAAGAAAATCTGCTCAAAACTGGTTCCGAAAAGGCTCTTGTTGGATCAAAAGGAGAACATCAGGGAAACACATCTTGACTTTGGAGTAGATTGAAACCATATTGATACCGTACTGTTGCTCGAATTTGTTGTCAGTTATTATCATAACGCATTAGAAAAATCTGTTTTACGAAAAAAATAGCCACGGCTATCATGTGACTTTAGGAAGTTTAAACTGAAGACACATCAGATGATGGCCTGCCTCCTCTTCAAAGGAGAAGTTAACAATATCGCCAGATCTAACATTAAGTTGCCAGCCAGTCCATTTACATCTGTATTTAGATTTTAATGTCGAACAATTGCTTATCCGTAGCTAATAGTATAAATTCCGATCCATTTAATAATTTTTTTTTTAATCTTAAATGTTTCAGGTGATAACTCTTGATTTCATTCGAATATCAATTTCTTTATTACATAAATGGAATATAACTTGCACTATTACTAGGGTGTAACAAAAATATTTGCATTTTTGTCTTTCTTTATAAATTAAAGATTGTATTTCATTCAGCAGAGGTTAATAATTTTTATATTTTATAACAATACTAAAAAAAAAAAAATTGAAAAGTATCAAAAAAAAATTAAAACCTATTTACAAGGCAAATACTATAAATATATGAACACCGATGAAATTAACTAAATCATAAAATCATCGATACTAGATTCTGCTAAAAATGTTATCAAACAAACTTAAAGAAACGAAATATTATATACAATAGTAAAGGAAATGTTGAAAAGAAGAGAACTAGCATAATCGAACTAATAAAAAAACAGTGGAATATGCCGAAGTAAATAAGGCAAGAAGAAAAACCATATGACAAAATGAAAATCAAAAAACAAAACATAAAATTCAACAAGTTATAGGAAAATAACTAAAATATGAAAGTACTTCGACCTATCCTTGGTAGAAACAAAATAGTAGCATTAAAAGATAGAAAAAGAAATAAAATAAGAGAAATAGAAAAAATAAAAGGCAGATTACAAGAATATTACGAGGAATTGTATAAGTTCCAAGAAAAAGCTTACATGCCAAAAAAAAACAGGAATGTTGAGAAAGAAATGAAGTTCCGGGGTCTTGCCAGATATAGAAGGTGGTGTGGTGTGGTGGTGTGGTGTGGTGCACTGAGAGGAATGCAAAATCGAAAAGCCCTTAGAGAAGACAACCTAACAAAGGAGTTAGTTTGAAGGAGGAGACGAAATTATGAGAGCGTAGAATTTAATAAATATTGAGAAACGGTAAAGATTACCGTAGTACTACACAAGAACTAACAAATTACAGGCCCATAACATTTCTATCGCAAATATATAAACTTTTGTCAAGAATACTAACAAAAAAAAAATTAAATAAGAAACTAGAAATGTATCTATTCATTTCTATCGGCGCTCAAAGTAATAACAGAAAAAGCAAACTATACGTGGCACAAATTGATTTTGAAAAGAGTTTCGACAACATGGAAATATAAACAATACAACAAAGTCTACGGAACAGCAAGATTGATTATAGATATAAACCTGGCTCTCTACATATTTATAAAGAAAGAGTAATACCGATCAAGATATTACATAAAACCAATCCAATCCCAATTTAGAGAGGAGTTCGGCAAGGTGACCTAATTGTTGTGTGACTGTTTATTATTATATTGTGACTGTTTATTATTATATTAATTCCAGAATTATTTATAATGGTTCTCGCGTAATAAATGTAAAACCGTAAATAGTTAAACCAATGACGTCATAATATTTACCACAAACAAATAATAGGTAGATTCGATGCTAAAACACCTAAATCACGCCTGAAAAGGTTGCGGGTAAATACTGCAAACATGAAAATAATAAAAACACTGAAAATTTAATAAATATATACTTAGAACAAAACGCTTTAGAACCAGTAAAAGAATACACATATATCGACCAGAGAATTAAACTTAACAAAGAACATCAAGCAATAGAAATTAAGAGAATAAAATTTACATGAACCCATTCAGCATATTAAACTATATACTGAAAAACAGACAGATACTCCAACATCTTATGTCGAAGGCATTTGATAGATGCATTCTACCAGTGATGAGTTATGTAGCTCAGACTTAGACCCCTGGTTAAGAAACGTGAACAAACTGATAAAGACCCAACGAGCTGTGGAGCGTCAAATATATATATATATATATATATATATATATATATATATATATATATATATATATATATATATATATATATATATATAGAAAAAATCTCTCTGACACGTGGATATACAATACTCACAGATGTAAGAGAAAGAACATCTCGACTCAAATGACACCAGTTGGAGCGTACTACTCTTAGACCAGAGACCATGGTTAGGAAAAAGAGCATGCGCAGCACCACAAATGCTACTGGTAGATGACATAAAGTGTCACGCCAGTGTAGCATGGAAAATAATTTCCCAGATCAGGATATGATGGAAGGAATTAGGAAAGGCCTACATCTTCCGACGGATTAAAAAAGGTACTGGATATTTTTAACCACAAATTCAAAACGCCGTATCCTTTTTTTATAAAAATTACTGTGTGTACATGTCATAAACGAATTCAAGGCCATATTCAAGACGAAATATTTATCGATATCCCCTCGTATTAGGAAACATAACACAAATTAATTATATAGTGATATTAACATGAATAAATTTGTTGGTTGAGTTTAAGAATAACGTAATATTATAACGTAAGAATACATTTGAATATTTTTCCTCTTTAATATGGAAATTTCAGAATCGCCAAGAGGATTTTCCCCCACCTATATCGGAAAATCTAGTTTTTATATAGTTGACTAACTTTCCCTTTAGTAAACTTTTTTCACATCGTTAAAGTGTCGAGCAAAATTTGGCCGGCATTCAGAGTCCAACTTCACATACTAAGAGACAAATTTGTCCACAACATCTTCCCCAGAGTATTTATCACTGAAATGCCGGACTTTATATATTAGAACCCTTTAAAGGATTCCAACTTCCCTAACTTGCACGGTTTTAGCAAAAAGGAATTTATAGCACTTCGGGAGTTGACATTCCCTCTGAAAGGAGTGCATGTATACTAGCGTAGGATTTATGTACGGGGAGTTACGCCATTTTACACGGAGTTTGAACTGAAAAGAGTTTTGCAGACTGTTTACAATTGCTTTAAGATTTCGATATTTGATAAAAGTGTCGGTATACTTAACAGGAATAAGTTGTTGAAGGTGTTGCGAAGTATATTTACTCCAAAATATATTACTACTAAGTAAAGTTTTATAGCCATATTCTAACCTATACAAATTGCAAATGTAGTTTATAAGTAAATTTAGTTACTGAAACTCTCA
>JARFXV010001336.1:320000-465000 GCA_031761425.1 Cosmopolites sordidus | reverse complement strand
TCATGACATAACACTACGCTTTTCCTGTTTGCTAATTCTGATTCCGGTTTTTCTAAATTGCTGTTTTCAGCCGATCTAATTGTAAACAAAGAGAAAGGGCAGTTTTGATGGTTTGGTTGCGTGGAAGAAACTCAAAGTGTATGGGTCCCTTCCAATCCCATCAATTGCAAATCATAATTTTCTTCGGATGAAGGCCACCTTACACTAAACTTAAATCCGCTGATCCTGACAATTCCCATAATTTTTTTGGTCGCACGTTGTATACAATCCTCTTTTCATCAAAAGTTACAATCCGTTTGAAAAATGGAGTTCCCATTTTTTTTTTCAGCAAAAGATCGCACAAAGAGGTTTGGTAGCAGATTTTGCTCATTAAGTTCGTGAGGAACCCACCCATCATATCAGCAGACGTACCCATTTTTTTTCTCATATGGTCAAACACGGTCGATTTGCCAGTATATAACTTATCTGCTACCTCACGGGCCGTAGTGCGTGGATTTTCATCTATTATGGCATTTATTCTCTCGGCACCAGTGCTTGAAGGACGACCAACACGATGCCGATCTTCTAGGTCCAAATTTCTGGCCCTGAACCGACGAAACCACTTTTGCATCGTGATCTCCCAAGCAACACCCTCCCCGCAATGGTACAAATCTTGTTTTCGGTAACGGTGTTCTTGCCCTTTTTTAAAATAAAAAAGCATAGTGGGACGTAAACGCAAGTTATCGAACGACATTTTCAATTTAAGTCAACTTGACTAACTGTGAACATTGTGGATACGACAGGAATTAATTATGTAAAAATTAATGTATAATGTATAAATGTATAATGTAGAAAATGTTATACTGCTACGATCAAAAAGTAAACTACCTTTTGTTTTACAAATTCACGCGCTTTATGTATCGAAACAACCATTTCTTATGAAGTTGGTACTTCTAAGTTTCACATTATTTCCTTGTTAAGTTAGAAATTATTATGTGTTTTGTAATTGTTAAAATTTTTTCGAGCAAAGAGTTTGCATTAAATTTTGTCTAAAAAACGAAATTTCTTATCCTGATGCAATAAAAATGTTACGAGAGTATTACAGCGATGAACATACGAAAAAAAAATCTTTACAAGTGGTACAAGAACTTTAGTGATAGTAGAGAGGCAGTTGAAGATAAACTTCGTTCGGGAAGACTTCCCATGATGAGTATTGAAGAAAACATTGTCAAAACCAAGGATCTTGTCCTGAATAATCGTCGATTAAATGTTAGATACATTGTAGACATTACTGAGATATTGTCTCGTGTATCTTCTTGTCGAAAACACTTTTATTAAATCATCACTCTAAGAAAAAAGTAAGGATTTATGATTAGAGGCGCATCAGCAACTAAGGCTATTTAGCAACTGGACCTACAGCTTAATGTGGGTTCCAATCCACAGCCATCAGCTACCAATAAACTCGGTCAATTCTCCCCTAAAGCTATCAACCCTTGATTTTATGCTTAACCATAAAACTCTCGAGAAGCCTATCAACTGACGAGTAACGTAGAATACCTTCTCAGAAGGCATCCGGCCTTATACAGCCACGAACTGGCGAGACCGAGGGGCAATTCTTTGTCGGAATTTACTCTCTTGCCTATTGAAATGCAGCACGTAAGCCTAGTTAGTCTCTCTTCGGAGGGTCACCCATCCAAATACTAACCGACACTGAATTTCGACCTAAGAGTCACCGGATTACAGGAGATGCCAACCTCCTGGTTAAAAATCATCATTGTGTTGAAGTTGCAGAAGAGATACTTTTTTTGGGTGATGACATTTTAAAATGCATAATTACTGGTAATGGTAATTACTGGTAATGGTTACATATGCTTATGACTCTGAAACAACTCAACAGTCGAGCGAATATAATGCGATATATTGATATATAAATAGTGATAATAGCGAATATAGTGATATATAAAGATGAACCAAAGCCAAAAAAACTTATCAACGCAAATCAAAGTCACAAAATCAAAGTAATGTTAACTGTTTTCTTCGATAATCGTGGTACTGCGCCATTTGCATGCCTTACTATTGCTGAAACAATTGTCATACAATTTAAGAATATAGTGAAAGTTTAGACATGTATGTTCTTTAATTTAAAATGAATTTCCATAAAATATCAGTTACCTCAATTAAATATACAAAGAGATTGTAAGAAATATTTTTGTTTAGTATATATTTTCTCGACCCCGATTTCAACTCAAATTCATCTAAAAAAAATAGATCTATCGTTTGTTTAGAAGGTCTTTTAGAATACAACTGTAAGAAATATGTCTGTTTAATTTACAATTAATCCGGTCTCTTCTTCCATCTTAGACAAAACGACACTTTTGCCGACTACATTTAATTTTTTCGCTTTATTGACACCGGGTTGTATTGTGTTTATACTTAATATGAGTTCGCTTATCCTATCTAAAAGCATCAACAATACTTAAGGGTAGTTAACCCTGCTATAAATTCATTCATTTCATTATTAGAAACCAACAGTTTCATTTATACATATAGATATACAAGTGTCGGTTCCCTAATAATTCCTTGGGTGAGTTTGTCACTGAACATTTTGTTTTCTATCGATTTATATTAGTTTTGAGATATATTTAAAGCTCTATTATCTCTATTATTTCTGTTTAATCTTTTCATTAATATTAAATGATTTCTATTTAAGTGAGTTTGCACTGAACACTTGGTTTTCTATTGATTTAAGTAGTTTTGAGAAGTATTTACTTCTAAGATTACCTTTTTACTACTATTTTTTTTCTCACAGAATGCTATTTTGACAATTGCCAAATATTCAAGTACAATTACAGAACTAAATATGTTACTGTTCATTTTAAATAATACTTCAAACAGTGTTTCTTTGTCAATGTTTTGATCAATATTATATGATTCCTATTTAAGCAAATATCCAAACATTATCTGAGTAGTGGCTTCAGCATATTCATATGATTTGTAATTTAATTGAGAGAGCTATCCATGGTATTGTCGCGCGGTTTAACCTTCAATACCATGAAGTGGGTAAATACTATTTTGCTTTTCTACTATCTAAAGCGGGTACATCGCGCGTTCTCCCCTCACTGGTACAGTATCAGGTATTGATATTTGATTATTGGCCGATAATATTATCATTGCAGAAGTTATATAGGGCATCTCTATTTGAATTCATGTTGATTGCTATCATATCTATTATAACTGAAGTTATAACGGGTATCTCTAGTTGAGTACGTGAACAGTCTAGTATTTAAAATATGATTTGTACCCCACTAGCCGGCCAGTTAAAGCAATTACCGTTAAGCCATATTAGCTATTATTAGGGAGATATGTAGATATGTCTCTATATTATATATATGTAAAAAAATAATCTTTCATGTTGTCACGTGATTTTTGTCGTTTCCTTACAAGATGTACTAAAGAATTTTAAAGGTAAGCACTGAAAGCGCGAATAATCAACGTCTACTGTATTGTTAAATAAATTACATAATGTATTACCTGTATGCCTCGCCATATGATATTTTAAATTGTCAGGTGTCGAAAATCTCTTTGGGCAATGTGTACATTTGTACGGTCGACCAGGACTTTCGGCATTTGATTTATCATGACCATCTGTTTCACTAGAAAAACTTTCTCCAGTTACATGGTCTCCAGACGGCTCATATAGCACAGAATCCTCTTCCTAAAACAAAAAATATATAAGAAATACGTAAAGAAAGATTTTGCGAAAAAGTGTTAGTTACCTTAAATTCATCTTTAATATGGTCAGGTATTCCAGGAAGATCAGTTTCTTTGGGTTCGTTTTCAGAGACACTGCCTCTCTGCAAACTAGTTTCACTTCCAAATTCATTATGATTAAAAGGGTCCAAGTTTATAACCTAAAAATCAGAATAAAATGTAAATTAAAGGAAATAATGAGTGTTTAAGGTGTTTTTGTATATATTGCTCAAACCAAAAAAAAAATTGAAAGTGATCCTATATAACGTAAAACATTTATTTAAGTAAATAAATTTCGATGAAATACCAAAATACACACATGAAAATAAAAGCATCATTTCTAGTAAATTTCGAGTGGAGTTTTCAAAAATTGCAATAAAATTGTGTTCCATTTTTATTTTAAGGGTTAATTAACACCACGCATTCGTTTCTTTTTACATTTTCCTTCAGGACCATCTGAGTCCTGAATCCTCACATAATCTATAATATCTAAAATCTTTGCATAATTGCTGCTTGAGTTCGTTATATAAGTTATACCTGATTCTGTAATTCTATAATGAGTATTTTATAGATCTTAACTTTCTTGTTCCTTTGTATAAAATATTTTACTCTATAATAATTTTTTCTACAGATTACTTTTATTAGAAGTTTATGGGGAAAACTGATATTCTCCACAAAGTGTTAAATAATCTATTTACAATCTAGTCTAGTATAGCACAATACTGCAAATATGGCTAATACACGATACTGACAAGCGAAAAGCAATTGTAGCTTGAGACTTCGACTCATTCTTAAAATTTACTTTCCTCATTATTTCTTCTATAGTTGTTGTCAGATATGCCTTATCCTGACATCTGACATCCCACATATCTCAAAAAAATCCGAATTCCACTAATTTCCAAACCTTTTCATTGAATGGAGTATGAAAGTTACGCAAATATGTATGTACAGGATTTCATTCATACAGCCTCCCGTCGTTTCCACTACAAGCCAAGTTATTTCGTATCTCTAATCCAGCCTATAACCAGTCGCTGTGTCTCGTCTGTCGTATCGGGTTGACGAACATTCTTGTTTCTAAAAGTATGTTGCCTAGGTCGCCATTCCATGATTTTTTTGGTTCATCTTTGCGATGTGTCCAGCCCAATTCCAATTCAGATAAATCGTTCGCTGTATTGCATCTGTAACCTCAGTTCTTTGCTCGATTTTATGTGGTAATCCGTCTTTTAATGTAATTGGTTTTTCTTTCTTAGAATGGTTCTTTGTGCAACTCCGCTCCGCTCCGTTTACTGATCTTCGTGTTAACGTCTCTCTGAGTCATAGTCAGTCTCTGAACCATAAGTTAGAACTGGTAAAATTCATTGATCAAAGGTTTTACACTCGGGACATATCCCACAAGCCCAGGCCAATTCTATTGTTCATTCAATCTCATAAGCCTTATTATCTCTGAACTTTAATCTCGTGTCTAGAAATAGGACTTAGGAATGTAGGCACCAGATTTGTCATCATTCGTCATAATAATTTGTGAGGTCATTGGTCAGTTTCGATGGTATTTCTTTTGCATTACTTAAGCAATTCGAGATTTGCACAATATCATCAGCGAATTTACGATGGTTAACGCATGGTCATAATTCTCACCGTTGATATTTATGTCTAGCCCTAATTGAATGTATCCGTTTTTTCTTGTATTCTCACGTTAGCTTTCATTACTTCAGTAGAAATATTATCTGATCACACTCCTTTTGCTTTGATTGTTAATGTTATATTTTGTAAATAAGAGGATTAATCATTATAATAAACAACTAAATATTTCAATAAATCAGAAGAAATGATGATAGCATATTAAAATGACCAGACTATGAATCCATATAAAGTAATATAGTTTTCCAATAAGTGTCAGAACATTTGAAACGTAATAGCGGCAACACTGTTTAAAATGTGAATGTCACTCATAAACTATATTGTGTAAATTCACCATGAAAAGATACATCATTACATTCAACAGCGCGTGGATTGGAAGTTGGAATGAAACCTTCAAAACATAATACCATTTCTTGTTCTTCAAAATTAAATTAATATTAGTGGATTATCACTTGTAGTTATTATTGTACCTCATTTTAAAGTTCTGACACTCTTACTGAACAGCTCTGACGCTAGTTTTTTTAGGGAAAGAAAATTTGGAAAAGTTGCCAGGAAAATTAGAAAATTCTGGAAAAACCAAGACCATAACGCATGATTCGAACGATGGATATGCGTAATTCTTTTTCTGCTTTGTTTGTTATGGTCTTCGATAAATTTTCAGAAAAACGTCTGTCGGGTTAGCTAGTAAGTAATCAAAAATAAGCTCTATAAAAAGGGTTAATACTAACCATATTTTCTTCCTGTTTAAAATGTTCCGTCTCATTTCTCTCAAACTGATCATTATTTAAGTTACCATAATTATATTCTCCCAGATCTAAATTCTCTCTCATTCTTTGAAGCTCATGCGATTTATCTTCGGTATTTTGCTGGGGCCAATGTCTCTTTTCATGTCGTAATAATTTATCTTTTCTTCCAAATGTGAGATGGCAATAGTTACATCTGAAAGTAGAATTTGTATTTCTGAAGCTATAACATATTTTCGTAGCGCATCTTAACAACATGAATCAGATATATTTGCATTATCATTATGAATTGAAAATGTGTTGACTGATTTGAGTAGCAATTTTCTATAAAATCAACAAGTTTAAATTATTAGTATTTATAATAGTACATTTCAACATTTTTAAATCTGATTTCATAAAAGTTATTTTACAGTTATTAGGACTTCCAACTTAATTATCGGTCTTTTTATGAAACAAGTAATACAAATTGAACCTTTTCGGCAATTCAAAATTTTAAAAAAATCCCTAAATAAAAAGACTGAGAGTTATGTCTAAATTTCCTCTAATTTAAAAAATGGTATGTACTATATTGTGTTGTATTACAATGAATATTGTAGTATCGTATTTGAAAAAGACACTATGTGTCGAAACAATTGTTATATAGTTTTTTAAATGTAGTGGAAATGTAGACAATTTAGAAATAATTTTATAATGAATTTCCGTCAAGTATCGGCTACCTTAGATAAACAATAAATTCCCGGTTGAAAGCCCAATATTATTTCTCTTAAGTAAAAAAAAGTTAGTAGTTCATTTAATCAGACAACAATAGAAAATATTTTTTAATTGTATCCCATTGTCATGCAAACCTGCTAACTTTTAAGTCATTGACATTTTCTTCGAATTTATAAATCTAGTAATATTACCTAAATGGTTTTTGGCCCGTATGAATCATGGCATGCCTATTTAAATCTCCCCTTGATGTAAACGTTCTGGGACACTTTTGACAAACAAATGGTTTTGTTCCAGAATGTATTCTCATGTGTTTGGAAAGATTTGTATTCCTCGAAAACGATTTGAAACATACAGTGCAAGTATATGGTTTTACACCTGTAAAGAAAATAAAAATTACAGAAATAAAGGCAAAACAAACATTTATATCTATCATAGAAAGGTACAGAATTCTGTACTCTAAAGATCGGGTAAGTAGTATTACATCAACAACATATTGCTCATACATAAGTTGGTGAACCACCTCTAAACCTTTTAAAGTAATGTGTTGAAACATAAATGCTTTAAAAGACCCAGATGTTTCTTTCTGTGTTAAATGTAATCAATCGTGAATCATCATCACTCAGTCATTGTTCATCCAGTACAGGATGAAGTATGCTTCGAAATCGCGCGTTGCTGAGCTCTTATGTGCTATTCAGGTCCAATTAATGTTATCTTTTCAGTCTTCTTTGTGGATGTTTATGATCAAGGGGTATCCATCCAAGGATTGCTTTCGTCTATCGTCATATGACCTGTCCACCTCCTTTTCAATTCCTTTATTCTTGCAATGTCATATACAGGGGGTTTATTTAACTTTCATTTTTATGCTTCCTGAACAACAAACAATATACAATACAAAAAAGCATCTCTTAAACACATATGACTATTTAAAAGAAATAATTTTTGTTGTTTGCATTTCATCAACAATATTTTGTAGAACAAATCTACGACATACGACATGCACTCTTTCTTTTTTCTTTTCTCCTGCTTCGATGGAGTTTGGAGTTATGTATGAATATGAATATGTATATATACATATATATGAATATGAATATGTATATATACATATATATGAATATGTATATATACGTATATATACATATATATATTATTATTATTATTATTATTCACGTATGGGCCCGGGTGGACCACGCGAAGTACAATTAGAGGCGTTTGTTGTTGTTAGCCTTCCTTTGCGCCCATACTAATTTCATTCTTTCGCTATGAGCTTTTTTTCTTTCGTCAGACCAAGTTGTTCCAGTCTTCCTACATTTTTCTCTCTGGCCAACCTTCCAAACGTCAACCTTGTGTCTGAAACAGCCTCTATCCTGAATTTCACTTTTCGTAATATTTGCTGATCTTAGGTCCTCTTTAATTGCAGCAATCCATTTAATTATTTCTACTTTAGCTCTACTCCTATTTTCATAAAATTCGACTATTTGTCTAGTTAGCCTATTTGGATTCATCCGTTTTATGTGTCCGTAAAACTTAAGTCTTCTTTTTCTCATATCGCTATATATATCTGTGTATTGTTTGATTTCTTGGTTTTCTCGAAGTCGGTATGTTGTTGTATTTATTTGTTTGGGGACTAGGATTTTTCTTTCCTTCTTTTCAATGTCCTCGATGTCTCTCTTTCTATTCAAAATGAGCGTTTCTGCCCCATATAGACATTCTGGCTTAATAACTGTGTTATAATGTCTCAGTTTTGTGTTTTTGGATAGGCATTTTTTGTTATAAATATTTTGTGTAAGTCTCAATGCTGTTTCCATTTTTTGACATCTACTCTTATTGGCCGCTTTTTCCAACCCATTTTCCATGATTATTTCACCCAAATATTTGAATTGAGAGACTCGTCTGATGTTACCATATTTTGTTTTTAGAAATGGTGTTCTTAGTCTGTTGGAGGTCATGTATTGTGTCTTTTCAAAGGAAATTTGGAGTCCTACCTTTTCTGCTATTTCTTTTAGGATTTCAATCTGTTTCTGTGCCGTTAATACATCTTGAGACAAAATTGCTAGATCATCAGCAAACGCCAGACAATCAATTTTGATGTTGGTTCTCCCTAGTTTAATGGGCTGGTCAATATTCAGGGCCGACTTTTTTTCACGCCACTCCTGTATTACTTTTTCTAGAACACAGTTAAATAAGAGTGGCGAGAGTCCATCCCCTTGTCTCACTCCAGTTTTAATTTCGAAGGGCTCTGAGATGTCACCCATGAATTTAACTTTTGACCTTGTGTTAGTTAATGTTGCTTTAATAATTGCCAGCGTTTTCAGATCTAGTCCTTGTTCTTTCAAGATTCGGAATAAAGATTCGCGGTCTATAGAATCATATGCTTTTTTGAAATCCACAAATGTACAGACGAGATTTTTATTGTACAGTTTTTGATGTCTTACGATCAACTTTAGATTCAGGATCTGTTCAGGGCAGGATCTGCCCGGTCGAAAACCTGCTTGATATTCACCAATTTGAGGTTCCAACTGTCCTTGTGCTCTGTCTAGTAGACATTGAGATAGAATCTTGTAACAAACTGTGAGAAGAGATATCCCTCTATAGTTGTTTACATCCGTTCTATCTCCTTTCTTGTGAAGTGGATGGATTAAAGCATCTTTCCAATCTTCCGGAATCCGTTCGGTTCGCCAAACTTCTTGTATAATTTTGGTTATTTCCTTGATTGTACCTGGACCAGCGGATTTCAAAAGTTCAGCAGTGATTCCATCTTCACCAGAAGCTTTGTTATTTTTAAGCCGCTTGATTTGCCTAATTATTTCATCTTCATTCGGTGGTAATGAATCTGGGTTTGTTTGTTTAGGGTTTAGTGTTGGTAATTTGTTTAAAGGCTCAGGACAGTTTAGTATTTGTTCAAAATATTTCGCAAGTTCTTTGCAATTCTCTTGGTTATTTAGAGCTAATTGTCTGTTTTCCTTTTGGAAGCAAAGACTTTGGGGTTGATAGCCTGTTAATTTAGTTTTAAATGTTTTGTAAAAGTTTCGGGTGTTATTTTTTTGGAAATCTTTTTCTATTTCATTAAGTTGATTGTTTTCATATTTTCTTTTAGTTTGTCTAATTAGCTTCGATGTTTCTTTTCTTACTTCCAAAAAGATGTTATAGTTTATTGCTGTTTTTTGACTGATGACTGACTTTGACTTTTGACTGATATATATATATATATATATATATATATATATATATATATATATATATATATATATATATATATATATATATATATAAATAAATATATATGTTTTGAAAAGCTCCCGCGATCGGTAATATTAGAATTACTAGGTTCTCGGGTAGAACCGCGTTTTAGATTTATAAAATCTCGATGTTATGGCTTCGACTTTGAAGCCATTTTCAAGAGAATCTAGTTGATTTACTCCGAGGCCTCAATCTGCTCATCTGCAGTAATCGGGCCTCCGTTTTCATAGTCCGTATATTTAGCGTTGTAATGTCAAAAGTCCAATGGCAGCCTGATCTAACCCGGTGATTCTTAGCACCTTCTGCCTTGGGGCAGATTTTTCCGCTGCCGTAGGTGGCAGTTGGTTGTCCCTTGGCCTCCGGGGAATGAGGGCCGTGTTTGAGGTTGTATTGTCATATTGAAACATATTAAAATACCATGTTGAAGGTATGGACCGTAATCTGCCACGCTGGTCCAATACGGGTTGACAGATTTTGGATCATGTTAGTCTGTGGCGTATATATGTATTGTTAGATTTTCTTGGACTGCATCCAATGAGACAGCAGTAGCTGAGTGTCATCCGACGGGAGGTCGGCGAAAACATGGGTTGTTTGACTGTGAATAGGACCTCCCTATTCTTGATGGTATGGTATATGTCGGCGCCCTGAGAGTCTGAACCTCGAGAGGCGAAACATATGTCATCCAGTTGAAGGGATAGATGGGGCTCCTTCCTGGTCAAGCAACCAACAAAAGTGTTCATTTAGGCGGAGACGCAGGTTGTTGTGTTTCCTCATGAGATTGTGGACCCAACGGTTGAGTGTGTGATGACATTCAGCTACTGCTGTCTCAGTAATGTCTGAATGATTGTGGCGTGTTCATATATTTTTTCCTTGATTTGGATTTTTTTTATTTTTGAGTTTTAGATAGTGGCGAAAAACCCAAATAAAGGAAAAAATATACTGCTGTCTCATTGAAATGTAATGATAGTTTCTCGGGTATCCCGTGTTAGCTGAATGTCCACTGGTGGACGGTTTCGCTGACGTTTCGATCGAATCTCATCCATCATTTTCAAAGCGTTTACTCGACGGTGTTTCAACGACAAATGTATCAAGTTTGATAAATTTTCCAACAAAATGATTGTTAACAATGAAAAATCTATAGAAATAAATTTTTAACCAACTCAATCTTACCTGTATGAACAATAGTGTGTTTTCTAAGATCTGATCTTCTAGCGAAAGTTCTATCACATTGCGGACAATTATAAGGCTTATCATTTTTATGAACACTCTTCATGTGAGCTGAATATAATAATCTATCAGCAAAATCCATGCTGCAGCTCGCACATTTATATGGTTGATCTGAATTATGGGCTGTTGCTTCATGTTCGATGCATTCAGCCTAAAACACATATTCGACATGACAAAATCAATTCCTCTTTTGGAACCTTTGATGTGAAACACCAAATTCGAAGAAATTTACTACTAAAACTTCTCGGCTCGCTCGATTCAAACTAGATTGAATCATCTCTTAATGATGCTAACATGGTTAGCGAAACGTGCGTCAAAAAGTTAAAAAAAAACGATTTGGTGTTTAGCGGTAAACCTCTTTGAGTTTAATATGACAAAATAGCTGATGCATTATCAAAAAGTTACCTTATCAGTAAATGCATGATCACAGAATTTACACATCGATACATTCTTGCCATCGAGTTCATTTGTTTCGGCATCACTGTTTCGATCATTTTCTGAATCATACTCTGATTCGTAATCTAAAGTGTTGGGATCTACAACCTGAAAATAAAGTTATATCAACATGGGCATAAATAGTATTGATCCGAAATATCGCTTAACGCATTATTGAAATCGTCTGTTATTAAGAAATTATTTTTTAGTGTGTCCACATTTCCGATAGGGATCGCTGTCAAACAAAGTGTGAGTTTACGCGCCTTTAGTGTCAAAATTATTTACTATAGTCTGGTAAATCATCATGGAACATTTAACATGGGAGGAACGCCTGCAGATTGTCGATATTTATTACCAAAATCAGTGTTCTATGGAGCCAAACTATTATATAGAGCGCTTCGTGAATGTTATAGTGCACATAATCGCCCAACCAAGAGATGTATTGGCCGAATTGTCGACAAATTCCGAACGCATTTTACGTTCTTCGATGTTAAAACAACAAAAAACTTTGCGTTCGGAAGAAAATATCGCCACTGTAGCTGAAAGTGTTGAAGATCCAAATTTATGAATTCGAGGGAAGTTGGGCTTTGTTATTCGACGTGGCAAATTTTGTGTACATATCTTGGTCTAATACCTTACAGGATCCAGCTTGTACAAAAACTCAAGCCACAAGACTATCGTTAGTGTCGTACGTTTGGTGAATGGGCTCAAAGTTTCAATGAAAGGACAAAGTGCTTCGGAGAATATTATAATTATTGGCCACTTTATATCAGAAGTACGTAATAAGAGAATGCATTATAGAAAAAAACAAAAACTATTTAAAGTTCCATAAAACAAGGTATGGGCTTGTTTATTCATAATTATTACTTTTTAACCATAAGTACGTTATAGGAGAGTATATTGTTTTTTTAATCTGATAACATTATAATCATATTACGTATACTAACCATAACAACGTTTTCATCACTTCCATTAGCAAGCTGTTCATAAAAGGGCAAATGAGGTTGAGAATTCGAACTGTCTCCATTTTCTTTAGATATTCCACTCAATTGACGTAGAGTCGCATCCGATATAAAACACAATTGTCGAAATTCTAAACAGAATTCGATTTTAAAAAGGCATCTGTGACATATTACATTGGGTAATCCGTCTCCCTGATGAACCTAAAGAAATGTTGAACATTAAAATATGGCGAAATGAACTAATATTAACAAATTTTTCATGTCATTGGTTTATATTTCTGTATACAGTTCAATGAAAAGAAGATTCGCTTAATATAGAAAAATAATGCATGTACATACATATATTAGTAATAATGTGAGAATAAATAAAGATGGTAAGATCAGTTATACTCAAGACAAACTAATATACATAATATACATACATATACTATAATATACAGGGAACATAAATTTAAGATTGTGAGTGCATTATATATGTTTTACATAGACTTCGAATCACAAACATTAGCTACTATAAAATATTATGATCAAATTACAATTTTTTCACGAGGCATATGGCCTTACCTATCCTGGTTATCGGCATGATTGAAACAATACATATACATTGTTGAACCATGTAACACATCATGATAAAATGATCGCATATTTGCTATAGAATTATTAAATGGTAAGTTCCAGAAACAAAGACATCAAGAAAGGTCATTGAAGGACATCAAAGGATGGAAATGATATCATCAAGGAAGGAAGAGATAACAAGAGTCAGTTACTTATAGACCATTAAAATATGATTCCTTAAAAACACAATATAATAATTCGCCTTACACAGTTGTTAATAAAAGTCTGTGTACTACAGGTCAAATTTTAATGGGTGACCTTTTCTATTAATTAAAAAAGAGGATACAATTAGTATAATATTATAATGATCAATAATGGGCGTTGAGGTTTTAAAAATCACATCGAAACATAAAACAATAACCAGATAAAAGGATAAATATAAGAATTGGATGCTAATCTTCTACCATTTTACCCAGAACGGAAATTTATTTTGAAATAAGAAAAGTAGTGAACAAAAAAAAGATCTAAAATCTCTCTGAAAAATCACAAAAACAATTAATAACAACCATTCGAAACTGTTAAAAAAAATTGAGCTCAAAGAAGCTAGCTATACAGGCATCATGAACGAGCGATCTTGAGATATGTACTGACAAATCCGGTAATTAATGCATCATTATTGACAGCTCACACTGCACAGGATTCTTGCAATACCACAAATAATACGCAACGTTATAAAAAATCAGATTTGAACTCTAGAAAAGCAAGCAAGAAACCATACATACAAAAAATCAACAGATCTAAAAGACTACTCACACCTTTTGGAAGCATATGATTTTCAGCGACGTTCAATGTTTCTAGCTGATCGTAACTTGAAGGTGAGGTGAAAAAAAAAAGAGCAAATGAAATTGAAAAATGTATGTTCTACTTTCAAGAATGGTGATGGCGGAGTTATGGTATAAGGTTTTATGAGTTCTTCTGGCGTTGGAAAACAAAAAAAAATCAAAGGAATCATCAACATATCTTCCTAAACATTTTGTGACAAAATTTGCATCCAAAAAACTTGAGCTTAGGTCTGATTTTAATTTTCCATCACGACAATGATCCGAAACACCAAGCACATAAAGTCGAAGAATGTTTACTCTATAATGCCCCAAGGCAGAAAAGAACTCCCTCATAACCACCGAATTTAAACCCAAAAGAACATTTCTGGTAAGATTTGAAAAGGAAGTTGAAGGAACACCCCATAAAAAGTAAACGTCAACTGCGAGGAACCCTGGAAAAGGAGTACTATGCCACAACAAATTTAATTTCTTCAATAAAAAACACTCCCTCAAATTATTAAAAACAAAGGAGGGCCATTACCATCAAACACAAGGAATATTATATAGTAAAAGTAAATATAAGTAAACTAGAAATAAAAAACTAGATCAATTTTTCTAGGGAAATTTTCGGCGTAAAACACTAAGTGTCCAATAAGTCCAATTCTAAAACTGGATTGAATCATCTGATGATTATGACGTAGTTAGCAAACCCGCATCCATAAGTTAAAAAAGTTACTTGGTGTTTAGTGGTAAATCTCTCGAGTATAGTTTAAAAAACAAGTGTACACAGACTTTTGTGCATTCGTTAGAAATTGTGTTTATCAAATTGTTTACAAAATAAACTTCAAATCAATGGAAATTTTAATGAAAAATTGTTAAGAATAAAGTGATTCAAAATAAAAATAAAGATATGATAATGAAAGTTTACTATTGTATTTGTAAAAAATCTAAAAATTGTAAAAGCTATATGTGAATAGATTTTTTTACTAACTGTATGTTGTTATATTTGTGTTATATTCAGCTCTACAGACAAAAAAAATAAATACAAGAAAACACTGAAAATAGAAATTGAACCAAAAACCTATATAAAACGTATTTAATTAAAATATATCACATACTCGGCATTGTATTATACAATCAAGATATGTAAAATGAATTAAATCTACATGAACATCTGATATAAAAACTCCAATTAAGGCTTCAAATATAAGCAATAATAAAGAGGATTAATAATTGCAAATAAGTGGAACAGTTAATCGATACCAGTAGGACTTAATTAACATGATTTAGAAAAGAAAAATGTCATAAACATATAAAGTATTAATTATTACGATTATAACTTATAACTACGCAAAAAAGAAATATTAAAAAGTATTTCTATATAGCACTGAAACCAATGGTTTTTTTAGATATTGTAACTATACTTGACATCTAGTTCTGAAACAGATTCAAATTTACCGCCATTACCAGATGTCCAAAACGACAAAGTCAACGTCATTTCAGTGATGCCAGTTCAACTTGGCCTATCTAGTCGAAATCAGTAGGTTTTCTTTAATAGCCAATATTGTTTAGAGTATAAAATAGCCAAAAAAAGAGTACTTTAATAAATCCCTTTGTCAATATAAAACATTTAAAAAATATATTTATCTATCGATGTGTGTTTATATGCATAATTAGAAATAAACAATATATGACCCAGTTCTAGGAATAACTTTATATTATGCACATCTGGCAATCACGAATGTTTTAATAGGGAAAATCAAATGTGGATGTTTATTCTTTGATAAGAAAACAAAGGAAAACCTTCGTTTTTTCCCCCAAAAAATCTAATAAAGTACTTTTCAACCAATTACCTCATCGTTAGTACACATCTTAAATAGGCCAACAACATATATGTGAAAAATCCTTATAGTTACTTACGGGCAACGCTGTACAATCGACAATTTTCTTCGAAATACTTTTATCCTTTCCTTGAATATTGTTGAAAATTCCAAGCATAAAGCCATCCTTTTGCAAACACAATCTACAAATAGTTGCGTAACTTCTCCATCCATCGTTTATCGCTTGTAACGGTTCAGTTGTCTCCATTTTGCATCGAAATATTTTGTTCAGGTTCAGGTTAAGAAGTTGTCAGAAAAACGTCTTTCTATTCGCGTGTACGAAGCCCTGGTAACGACACTGAAAAAATAACTGGTGTGGGGCGCCGCCTCAACGATGGAAATGGGACTGAGGACGGTTTCAGGGTGGGTGTCTTGACCTGCGCGTGGCCCCCTCATGCGAAGCCTCCGAGACCGAGCGTACAGCTGCTTTTTGGCGCGTATTTTAAATTTCTACCTGGGGCCATGTGGTTAACAAAAAGATATCCGGTTCACAATGCCTTTTAAATATCACAAATGTTAAATGATTTTTTTGATGCAGTTGTCCGTGAAACGTGCACATGTTTAATATTTGCAGTTATTATTTGCTTATATTTTAATTCGCCGCTATTTATCAATATATTTAACAAAGATAAAACGCTGGCCTTAAAAGGAACTTGGAAGTTTAATTATTTTTAGAAAATTAATGGATTATTTTTAAATATGAAACCCACTATTTTCAAAAATATAAACCAATAATATTAATGTTTAATAAAAATTAAAATGATTATGCAAGGGTGTCAAACAGTAGCCGTTAAAATACCTCAGTTGTCACAAAAATGTTTTCTTGGCAATAGTTATAAAAATAATATATTATTTTTTTATACTTCATATTCTTTTTTTATACTTCAGCACTAGTTAAATCTTATTACTTCCTTTGTTTGAACCATCTATTTACCAGTTACCGTATTTTAATTATTAAAAGTTGTTTTTTCCGTATCTGCTTATTCTATTCGTAGAAGATACATAAACTCAAAATAATTTTTCACTTTTAAATAATTAAATGATTATATATATATATATATATATATATATATATATGTATATATATATATATATATATATATATATATATATATATATATATATATATATATATATATATATATATATATATATATATATATATATATATATATATATATATGAAGTTTATATCCTCAGTGTTCCTACATTAACAATGATTTTGCTGAACAAGATTTTTTAAAACCCATATGAGATGGCTGAAGAGTATTAAAAAAAAGTAGTAAAGAATAGTTTTAAGTAGTAAATTATTTATATCGACACTCGTTAATCTATATATTGTTATCATAATAATGTTCTATGATTAAACTAGCATATCAATCTGTTACTCACTGATATTTCCACCCGATATTTATTATTAACAAATATTGTAAAAAAATGAGATTTTTTTCTAATAAGCAATACACTTATAACTAAAATGTTACCCTAAAGAAGAGTATGGAAAAAATTCATGAAGTTATTGAACAAGTTGCTAAAACAAGTGCAATCGACAAAATGTTTCAACATATCTCGATGGTATGAGTTAAAGAGTGGAATTACAGCTACGCGTGATGATGTCTTTCCTTTTATGACGTGATGTAATTCCGATATCACCGCTGTAAATAAGGCGGAAGCTGCATGAAATATTCAAACTATTAAGTGGGACAGTGAAAATTTTAAGCATGTTGTAAGATAGCTTTTATGTTGTAAATCACATTTAAGGATTTTGTTACTCATTGAAGGTAGCAAAAAAAATTAAAAAATATTACTATTGGTAGTGAATGAACTAAAGTTATAGTTGACATTTGTTGCTTAATAAATAGATATATCCAAAAGATGTGGTAGGCCTTGATATAATTATATATTATCGGTATTCAGCGCTGCAGGTCTTGGAGACCCTTGGCTTTTGTTATCCTTATACCGACAAGAGTCGATTGTTGGGTTCCTTATGCGGTCACTCTTTTAGATATCGAGTGCGACCAATCTCGCTTAACTGGTGTTCCATAAACTCTGCCCTTAACAGTGCAGATGTGCTAGAATATTTTCAAGTACTACTCGTGAGTTCATTTTTTTACTGAGCCTAACTTGATTTCTACACTAATATAAACAAATTCGTTCAACCTGAGGTCAAGCGGTAAACATGAGAATGGGTAACAAAGAGAATCGCTGTTACATCATTATACACATGCAATAAATCTGCAACAGAGATTTCCAACTTGCTCAAACCTTTAAAATAATAAAATTCGTTTTACGCGCTGTGAAACTTTTACAATGAGGTCTCATCAGTCACTGAGCAAAAGAACTGGCTGATCTCGGACCAAAACCCCAGCAGTTGTCAAAGCGACCACTAGATGAACTCGGAGAAATCCGTTACGAAAACAGAAACTTATGGCTCAAGAGATGAAAATTCCCTCGAGGATCATGTTATCATTAAAAATGACCTAGGTCTTGCGGTTTACAGAAGATCTACCACCCAGCTGTTGACGGCAACTCTACGTAACATAAAAGCCACGAGAGTGAAGACGCTACATAAGAGGCGCACGAACGTTGAGCACAGGACAATTACTGTTCACAGATGAACAGATTTTTCGCCACGAGAGTGAAGACGCTACTTAAGAGGCACACGAACGGAGAGCACAGGACAATTACTATTCACAGATGAACAGATTTTTCACTGTGGAAGATAAATTCGACCGGCAAAAGGACGCAGTTTACGCTCATATCTCTCGGAAAGCTGCTGCGAAAAATTGGGAGAGTGGAAAGAGGTCATCACTCGGCTTGAGTGATGGTTTGGTAAGGGGTGTCGTACGACTGCATTTCCGCGAGCAAGGTGCCAAAGCGCATGCGCCAAGCTACCGGAGCGATATTTTGGAGAAAGTAGTAAGTTGCTTAATAACTTATTTGTAGAAAAACATTGGATCTTCTAGTAAGATTCAGCGCCAACCCACAAGGCGAGATCAACACAGGGTTTGTTGGGGATCAATTTGCCTGAGACAATCGCTGCTAAAGATTGCCCCTGGGGAACTCCGAAACTGAATCTGCTGGACTATCGACTGTGGAACTTTTTCGCGGAGGCCTGCTCTAGATCTGATCGTGTTATCGAGATCCTAGAAGCTGATTTGGTGAAAGTAACAGCCTCAATACTCTTCGAAATGATGCGTTGGACGGTAGACGACTGACTGGACCGTTTGAAGAAATATGTAAAAGCAAAGGATAGGATATTTGAAGGTGGATATTTGGATATTTGGAGGTGGATATTTGAAGGTTTTATATTTTAAAATTGCCCCCTAAATAAAAGCTGAAATAACAAACTTAATTCCTCTTTGTTTTTACTTAAACTACACACTTATGTACAAGGAACAGAACTTATAGTAGGATTATGCATATCTTTATTCACTGTAAATAATTTTTCATGCATCATTTTAAAAAATAATTTTATTATATGAACAGGACAACTCACAGGATTAAGTGAGCTGAATTAATACAAAACCATTAAACCTTTTAGGTAAATTATTTTATGTTTTGTCAGAACCTTACTTTTATAAACATTTTGGTTATAAACGATAAAAACTAAGATATGATTTATACAAATTGAACATATTTGTTCAAAAACCGATTTAAAAATATTTTTTTCGTTAAGTCTAAAACAGACTTTCTTAAAAATAGAATAAAACATTATTTTTCAGAAACAACTAACACGTAATATAAAATTAAACCATTTCCGTAACTCTAACCGTGTGTTGTGTCATCTTCAACAAAATCTCTGGCTATGTCTCTAGTGACACATTCCACATGACTGACTTTGTTCCTAAATTTAACACCGTAGAATTTGTGGGCGTGTTCGAGCAATTCGGGTCTGAAGGTGGTTGTGATGAATTGAGCATCCTTTGACAGTTCGTGAATCATGTTGGCAACTGCTTTACGATGTTGAGCGTCTAGTGCCTGATCGATTTCGTCAAATAAGTAGAACGGGGCAGGATCACATTTCTGGATGGCAAAAATAAGGGCCAAAGCAACGAGGGATTTTTGTCCACCAGACAGTTGGTTCATTTCCTTCATTTCTACGTCGGCGTCGGTAAATGATATTCTTACTCCAATACCTAATCATAAGATAAGTTGCATATTAAGCAAATTAAATTATTAACTTAATTCTCGGCCCCTACTATTAATCGACTGCAGAACCTATACAAATCAGAGTTTTTGCTTGTTCTATAGTTATTATAGAGTCATCTTTTAATTTCAAAATGAAGTAAAATATACTGTGAAACAGTTTGAAAAATCAGTTCTAGACGCGATGTCGTTTGAAAAGCTACATTTGTGGCACTGCCTTCTTTTCGCCTTTCAAATTAAAAAAAGTGCTGCGGAAGCTCAGGGAATAATTTGTGCTGGGGAAAATTCAAAAGAAGAATTGTTGGGTACCCTACCTCACAGCTTAGAATAAGAGTAGAAGCTTTGATGTTGGACCGCCAGATTTGAGAAAGAGATTCTCCAGATTCTAAATATCAATGCCAAAAAGGTCTTGCTATGTATATGGTGAGATCGGCTAGCCGTCGTGCATTATCAGTTAATTCAACCTGGTCAAACAGTCGCTGCAGACTCTTATCAGCAGCAAATGATTTGTGTAGCTTAAATGCCGCACTGGAGGAGATCCTTATACCGGCAAGGAAAGAAAGGAAGTCAATTTGCGTCAGGCCAAAAAGGGCTCTGGAAACGATCACCAAGTTGGGCTGGCAGATTTTATCGCACCCGGTGTATTCGACAGGTACCCGATTCCTGCAATCAATGCCCTGGTTGATAGCCGCTTCACATTTCTTGAAATAGCCGAAAAAAGCCTCAAATGACTTGTATTACATCAAAGTCACCAATTTTTTTCAATCTGGGATCGACAGTTGCCTGAAAGCTAGCGAAAGTATATAGAAAGTGGGTAAGATTAAGTTTGTATTACTTTTTTCATAAATAAAAGCCAAAGAGAGTAAAAAAAGGGCCGATAATTAAGTTGAGCTAAAACATCACTGATTCAACTAAATTTATCTCTTATATTGTACAATGTGATAAAAATATCCACAATTTTATGGATAATGTAGCATAGTGAAGAGTTTGTATTTAAAATGTTTACACATAACATATTAAAAACAAATGTTACCTTGGAAAATATCCGAATTGGTATCTTCAGGTGTTATATCTCGACCTTCATCGCTATCTGCTGTCCTCAGTACCAGTTTAGCTTTACCAGCTGGCACCAACTTCTTAAACACCTCTGCAAAATATTTAGACACCTGTTTGAATGTGAACTGAATAGCTTCAACCTTCCTTGTTTCAAGGACTTCAATAAGCTCTTGAATTCTTTTACCTCTATAAATATAAATTAATGTGTCAATTAAATATGTTTCATCAACAAAATCACGAAACTTTTTTTCCCAAAAATTGTATTGTTTTAGCCCAACTGTACAAAGTCCATTATCAAGTGATTCAAAATGACCTTACCCTCTTTCCAACTCTTCCATTCTCTTTTGAAGTTTTTCTTTTTGGTCTGAAAAGCTCATGAACTGATCTAAAGCCTTCTTGTTAACGTGACTGAACTTCTTCAACTGATTATTTGTTTTCTCTAATTCTTTAAATAACTTACAGAATAATCAAATTACCCAGTGACATATAAATATAAAGTAAATTAAACTTACTGCCCTTGACGACATTTTAACATACTGCCCATAAAGATCTTGTGCTGGCAAAGCACCTAGCTGGTTGATCTTTTCCACACTATCTTGAATTTTTGCTTCTAACAAGTTTTGTTTTGAAGCGAATTTTTCCAAATGCTTTGCATCTTCGTCAATTTTATCTTGCGCTTCTTTTTCTTTCGCTTTCCAACTTTCAAATTCACCTTGCTCTCTTTTTAACTGCATTAGAACAGAATTTTTTTTTTTAGATTACATAGGAATTCTACATAAACAATTACCTTAAACCCGAAGAGCTTAATGACTTACCACCAAATCACTTGTTTTTAACTTCTCGACGCGCATTTCGCTAACCAAGTTAGCATCATCAGGAGATGATTAAATATACATCATAAACTAGATTAAATCATCTCCTGATGAAGTTAAAAAGGTTAGAGAAACGCGCGTCGGAAAGACAAAAACAAGTGATTTGGTGTATAGCCGTAGCTCTTTGAGTATAGTTTGCTTCATCATGTTAGCATCATCAGGAGATGATCCCATATACAAAGATTGAATCACCTCCTGAAGATGCTAACATGATTAGCGAAACGCGTGTTGAGAAGTTAAAAATAAGTGATTTAGTGTTTAATGGTAAATCTCTGAGTAGTTTGTTTCATCATGAAATCTACAAAAATCGAATCATCTCGTGATGATGCTAATATGGTTAGCAAAACGCGTGTCGAGAAATTAAAAACATATCATTTGGTGTTGAGTGGCAAATCTCTTTGGGTTCTATTTGCTTCATCATAGTATGCATCAACAAAAAAATTATTCAATCTACAAAGATTGAATAATCTCCTGATGATGCTAACATGGTTAGCGAAACGTACGTGGGGAAGTTAAAAACAAGTAATATGGTATTTAGATGTAAATCCCTTTAAATTTAGTGTTCTAAAACAAAATTTACATAAAAGAATGGAATAATTACCTTTTTGGTCATATCTTTAATTTTGGTATCCATAGAATTTAACTCTTTATTGACCTTATCTATTTTCTTATCAATTTCCTCTAATTCTGACTTACAATTTGTTAGTTGTCTTTTACGATCTTCTAGTGATATCTCCTACACAAAAATTATACTTTTTGTATTTAAAACAAAAACTTAAATATACATAATTAAACATACCTGTAATGCGTGTAACACTTCATCTCTTCTTCTAATCAAATTATTTGTCAACAGATTTTCGAGTTTATTTTTTTCAGCTTCTAATTTCATTCTCGTACTGAAAGCTTCCTTATTTTCCTTCTGGAGTCTCTGTATATCATCATTCAATGAATCAACCTGTTGCTGATCAGCTACCGAGAGAGACGAAAGTAGTTCTTGGTGTAATTCAGATTCTAAACCCTCTTTGGTTGCTTGCATAGCTTCCAAACTGGATTTACATTGGGCTAAAGAACGTTCTTTTGGCCCCCTAAACTTTTCTATGTTTGAAAGTTCTTCCTTCATCAATCTAAGCTCACCTATAATGATATCTCAGCAATGTTGTAAACAAACATAAATGGGACATAAGACCTACCTTTTACTTTATCATATATTCCTTTGGCTTTGCTATTTTTTGTCTCAATCTTTTGCATATCAGAAACAATAGTGTTAATAGAAGACTCTGCTTTATCTAATTCACTTTTTAAATTTTTTAGTTCCTGTTCACATTGTTGAATTTGCTGGATGGTTTCACCTCTATTTTTCTGCATCTCCAGACGTGATCTCGATGTATTAAAATAACCACCAGTTAAAGATCCTTTAGAAGAAACTTGGTCACCTAAATTATAAAGCGGTATCATATAGAATAATAGTTAGTCATATCATAACTAACCGTCCAAAGTAACACAATCTAATCCAGTGCTTCTGGCCAATTTTGTTGCCGCATCTAAATGTCGGCATATTAGTGTTTTTCCAAATAAATATCTCATTGCTTTGTCATATTTTGGATCATAGTCTAACTTTGACACCATAGCAATTGCATCCTGAAGTAATTATCATGATAATCACACATCTATTCAGTTGGTTAATTATGTTTGTGCAGTTTTGGAATAAGTGCATTTCTGTGCACTGTGTGAAAACTATGATAGAGTATTAAGAACTAATCTGACCCGTTTATCAAGTCAACTGGAGGAGGCGATCGCATTTTTTATGTTCAATATGACTAGCTAAGACAGCTTTGCCAAAATGGTCCCAAGAGTTATTATTACACCTTTATTTGCAAATTTTGCTCCTCCAGCATTCTTGCTTATTCTCGTTCCATAACATTACCACCAGTTTCGATCGTTTCAAATGCCCCTTTATCAGTCTTGATGAAAAGAAAAACACCATTTCAATGCACATTATAAAAACCGCACAAACATTATTGCCAACCTAATACATAGAAGTAAGCAAATTTTAAAAATATTTACGGAATCATTTGGATAATCCATTTCCCGAACATTTAGCCTATTTAGGGGCATAAAAGTAACTTCTCCAGGTAATTTTTGTCTATTCATTTCCTTCAGAATCATGGTGCCAACTTTGTCATTGTCGATGACATGATGAAACAGTCTATTACCGGCAGTTACTTCCACTGCGATATATATGCTTTTCTCGCATTCAAAATTTTCTATTACGGGTCCATAATAACATTTTGCAATATCAGCTTCTCTCCCGCCGCGTGCTGGAATATAAACCAATGTTTGTTATACTTCATATCTATTTTTTGGAAGCAATTGACGAATTCAATTTATCTTTAAACTGAAAGAAATTTGCCACCAAACACCAAATTACTTGATTTTAGCTTTTAACGCGCTTTCACTAACCATGTTAGCATCATAGGAGATAATTCAATCTCATCAGGTCCCGAAAATGTTGGTGGAACTTGGTTGGTGAAACGATCGACGAGAAGTTACAAGTGATAAATCTCTTTGCATTGTGTTTTAATTAATTAGATTGAATTTATTTGTTATTTACCATTTTTCAGGTTTTGTTTTAATTTGCTTATATTATGTTTTACATAGTCATGCTATAAACTCTGTTCCTAACTGTGAAGATACTCTAGTTTACAGAGGGTTGGCGCTGAAAATGACCTTCAACAAAAACCGGCCAGGAGGGACACAACAAACCAGGTCAATAAAAGGTAAAAGTCAACCATAGTCAATAAAACTACACCAAGGAGATGGCAAAGACAGTGCCTGAATGAAATTACACCTTTTCAAATAAAATATTGTACATCTGTTTAAATTTTATTTAAACTGTTAAAAATTTATTGTAAATAAATATGGCACTGTTTAAAAATAAAGGGTGCGTAAGGATATTTTCAAGTGATATATATGCGTCTATTTTTTTAACAAGGCTAACTATATTTCTAAATTAATGTATGCAGATCATGTCGTCCCAATACGTGAAGCAGTAAACATGGAATAGAGTAACAAACAGAATTGTATCGCTGTTATAGCGCTATACAACGGAGTTATGCTTGCTCTAACTTCAAACTTCAGCTCAGGAGGAGCTCTTCAAACAGGAGCTCTAACTTTAAACCGTTAAAATATAGAAAAAAAAGAAATTTCGCGCTGTGAAATAATACGATCTATCGACGACAGAGCAAGAAGTGTGTGTTTAACTTCGCTAGACCCAGAAACTCAGCAGTCAAAGTGATCGCTGAGATATCCAAACTGAAATACAAAAACCAGGTCCCCAAGAGATTAAAATATCGCCAAGGACCAAGTCATAATTACACAAGGACCATCGCACATTATTACATATGACTTAGGGGGTTGGAACTTATCGAAGATCTACCGGACAGCGAGCGATGGCAGTTTTAAGTAACGCCACGTCATTTAATATAAGAGCCACGAGAACGAAGGCGGCATGCGAACGGAGAAAGTAATGTCGGAGGCATACTTAAGCGATATATGAATGGGGACACAGGAAAATCATTTTCACAGATGAAAAGATTTTTCACTGCTGAATATAAATGGAACCTGCAAATTGTTAAAGTTTACGCTCACACCTCTCGGGGAACGCCGTTTTTAAATTGGGAAAAATGGAGAGTTTGGAGAGAAATGTCATACAATGGCGTAATTCAACTGCATTTCTGCAAGGAATGTGTCAAAACGCATATAAGAAATTATCAAAGTGATGTTTTGGAGAAGATAGTAAAGCCCCATAACATCTTGTTTACAGGAATATTGCAGTCAATCTGTTACAGTCGATTGAAGGCAATACTAATACTAATACATTAATGATACATATTTTCACTCTTAATGAAGTCAAAAAAGTTCCATCCCAGGAATTGTGTCTGGGAATAAAAAAAATGGGCAAATTCCAATAATAACCACAGAATCAAATTGTCTTTATTTTATAAACCGATCCTTTTAATTATAACAACATTTAAATCAAAAACAAAAACAAACTCACGAACATGTGTATCAACATATTAGAAAAATTGTACTTACAAATAAATGTATCCAAAACTTTTCTTACACTATCTCGACCATTTAAAATTGGTTTGCCAACCATTGACCTTAGTTGTTGATCAGCTTTAGCCAAGTCTTCTTTTAACGATGACAAATTTGTTTGAACATTATTTTCTTTTCGCCATAAATCCCTAAAAATATATTTAATGATTTTCAGTTCAAAATATATGAGTTATATTTACTTTCTGGTAGTTTGAAATTGATCTTTGTTTTTCTTCAACTCGTAACATTGTCTGTTATAATCATCTATGTAATTTTTTTGTCTTTCAAGCTCCTGAGATTGTTCTTCAATCTTCTTTTGTAAGTCGACGGTTTTTTGTGCATCTCTTTTCAAATCAGCCTCCAGTTTATCTCTATGGTCCTTTTTATCTTTCAACTGTTTATTTAAAGACTTTAATTCATTTTGAATCCACCTAAAGCAACATAAATAGGTCATAATAAGCAAAGCAGTTCTTGTATATGTTCAGAAAGCAGATCAAATATTCTAATAGAACTTTTGCATCATCAGATAATTCAATCTTTGCAGACTGAATAATCTCCTAATGATTCAGTCTACATTCAATCTGCAAAGATTGAATCTTCTCCTAATGATCCTAACATGGTTGGCAAAATGAGTGTCGAGAAGTAAAAAACTACTGATTTATGCTTAGTCCTAAATCTCTTTGAGTTTATTTAGTTAATTCAGAAAGCAATTACTAGTTTTCAAGAACTTAATATTTTCAATAAAACATTACCTGTCTCTATCCTCCTTGGATGTAAACTGGCTCCCTCTACCCTGTTTGGCATAAAGTTCTTTCCTTTTCTGCTCTTTCAATGTGAGTTCTCTTGTACATTCCTCTTCTCTGGCCTTTTTTTCTTCATATAATGGTTTAATTTTTTCCAATTCTGCTTCTTTCTCCTTAATTGTTTGTGTAAGACGCCCAAGTTCATTTTCTGCCCTTTCCTTGGATTTATTATCACCTATAAAAATATCATTGAAACTTTAATTAATAAAACTAATCAAAAACATTACCTTGAACTTCTTCAGATAAATCTTTGATCATCAAATCTAATTTGGCTCTTTCTTTAATTAAATGTTGATGATCATTACTCAAGATTTTTTTTTCATCTTTAATTGTTGTGAGCTCTTTGTTCATCTCTTTGCTTTTTTTCGCTAATAACTTAATGTTATCTTGAGCTTTCTTTAAATCTTGTGCCAACAGTTTTTGTTCTGATCCTGATTCGTCTCTTTGTTTTTCCAACTAAAATATTTATGATAATTAATTATTAATTGGTAAAAATTCTTACAAATTATACTTCAGATAGTTTTTTTTTATTTTCATTTAGTTCTACTTCATGAATAATATATTCAAGAGCTCTTCTAATTTTATCATAATGTTGATATTGTTTCAACTCCTCCTTTTCTTCTTCAAGTGTTGATAATCTCTCTTCAATTGTTGTTAAAAATTCATGGATTTTTTCTATTTTGCCTTCAGTCTCTTTCAAAATTGTCACAGATTCAGCTTTACGCTCATCATAAACCCTAGTACCAGCAACTTCACGTAAAAGCTTTAAACGATGAGTGTCTGGGGCTGTGGCCATTTGCAAAATCTAAATTATTAACTACATTGTATTAAATATAATGTTGTTATATTCGGATATTAAACATACTTTTCCTTGTTTTACAATATAATATGGATTAGAGCTTGAGAAACCTGCAGATTCCAGAAGATTCATGACTTCACTTCTGGGTACCACTTTTTTATTTAAGAAATACTGATCCTTTTTTGCACCAATCACACGTCTCAAATATATTTCTTCATGTTCAATCTAATAGTATTGGACTATTATAGTATTGTACTATTACAAATTTAAGATACTTACTGGAACTCTTGCATCCGAATTATCAAATATAATCTCTACATAAGCTGTTACAATTCTAGGTCCTGTACCTTCATGAAGTAGAGATTGTCTTTGTTCTGGTTTTAAATGTGAATATTCATCACTAAGAACAAATTGGATTGCTTAAAAATAAATAGAATGATTATATTTTACTATTCCAGGAATAAATTAAAGATACAATATATATTATTATGTAGATTAACTATTTGAAAACTAAAACATGAATAATGCCTGGAGTACAAATCTATTATTGTTATATTTTAATGCAAAATTCCCTAGCTATGTTAACATCATAATAAAAGAAAAATAAATTACCAAAGAGGTCTAGAATACTGATGTTTTCTAAATATTCAGGTATAAGTGTACCATAATTGTTGCAATGTAATAAATTAATCAAACATACCATAAAAGAAGTTACTTTTTCCGGAACCATTACGTCCTACAACTACATTATGCCTTTTATCGAATGGTTCTACAACAGTCTGATCTCTGTAGCTTTTAAAGCCCTGTATAATTACCTACCAAAATACATATAACAAACATTACTTTCTTTATTTCTTAGAACGTATATGTCTATACTAACTTGTTTAATGTACATCTTTTCAACTTATACTACTTTTAAACTCTCGGAGGAATGTCTTATAATTCCTTTCAGAAGGAAAAATGGGTATAATTGGCTAAACAAAAATTTTCCGCCATTTACGTTTACAAGCGAAAATATTTTCTTCTTTTGCTGTATTAGGAATTTGCAATTGTGTGCTACGGATTAAAATATGTTTATTTATGAAATTTTTATAAAGCAATTTTATTCTTCAAAAAAGGTATAATTTTAATCTGTTAACTCAATTATATTTAATGTAAATAACTTTTAGAACTACAAATTCCGAAACTGGAACCGCCTCCATTGGTTATGTAACATGTCATTCTTCGACCTGTCAAGTTTGCCTCTTAAAGAGTTGGAATATTTGGTTGTTAATAATCTTTTTCGATAAAGGTGTCTAAAAAAAAAACTCATCATGCAGGGAATGACCTTTCAATCTCTCAAAAAACACAAAGCTGTAAGTATATATATCTCAGTTTAAGCCAAAAGAAATTTTTATAAAGGCAGCTACAAGGTGACATTTATATTGTTATATCACGTAGTTACTTTTAATATATATTTCTGTCGTTAAGGCAGATATTTTGATAAATATGTTTTGCAGTTGATCCCTCTTTATGTCTGTGTCGGTGCTGGATGCTTGGGAGCTGCATTCTACACTCTTAGGCTGGCCACTCGCAACCCTGATGTTCAATGGAATAGAACTGGCGTAATTTCAAATGAAGATTATAGAACAAAACAATATAAGGTAATAGTAAATATTGCTGTATGCACACTGAGATATAAGTCCTATTGAAAAACTCATGCAATCATATTTTAATATTACATAAAATAATTTACTGTTAACCAATAAAACCCAAATTTTAAATTTAAAAGGTAATTTGATTGTATTTTGTTGATTGATTGCTTGAATTATTTTAAATAAGGCAATATTGAAAATTTAATAATGTACATCAATTATTTGAACCAATATTTAGTTTTATATGCCAATTAAATCAATTAATTTTGAAACCTGTTTTTTTCAGTTTTACGTCCCAAGCGGCAGCGCTTCTGAAAGTCAAGCCCCTAAATATTAATTTGCAATGTGATTGAGCATAATTTGTTTAGTTAATTATATAGTATTACAAATAAATATGTAAAAAAATGTTTATGTAAATACCAAAACCTTATTTACCCAGTAATTGTTACTTAGTTTAATTGCTCTACATTTTTTTTGTATTGAAAAATTATATAGTTTTCATGCTTAAACTTCATAGATTTAAGACATCAAGTCAAAAAGTACTCTTGGAAGCTATTAATCATTTTTGATTATATGACCTGACATTTTTTTGAGAATATATAAATATCCATAAGTCTGACACTGCGAAATCGGGTATGACGGATATTCAGTCACTTTGATATTTCCCCATAAATAGATGCAGTATGGTAATAGATGTTGCTTGTGTCAGCAACTTCAGACAGGAAAAGTTGTGCGTACAAGGACGCTGTTACACTTTTCTATCATTCTAATTCAATTTTGAGAAGTGGCATCTGTTTTAGTCCAACAATTCGAGGGTTGAAAGGCAGCGTCACTTATTACCATTAGTACTTGGATGGTTAACCAACCCTCTGTGGAAAGACCCAGTTTTACAGTATGCAAGAGTGTGAAATTTGATAACGAAAACGCCACTCGTCTCGGCAGTTTGAGACTAGGTAAGACTGGATACTTTCAGAGAGGTCTTTATCATTGGTTACTCCACCGGTTGGCAGGTTTGTAACAAAGACCCAGCACAAACTTGGGGTTTGAGGAGAGGGAGGGCCGATCGAGGTTCGGAACCCACATTAAGTTTTAAATCCTGTCAAAAAAGAATGACATAAGCATTGAAGAAACTCAGATTTCTTCATAGAACGTCATGACACCCCCCTATTGTGGTATGAAATATCCGTTCAAACATGTCAGCAAATCCTATAAAACGACAAAAATGAAAGTACATCAAAAAATTCCCTTAATGTACATGTAGGAATCAGAACATTTTATAACTTGTCCAAGGGAATCGTCCGATAATTATTGGATTGCCTTCATGAAATAACTCAACTTGTTTACTTATTCTCATGCCATTAATTCTATTAGTTCGTGTTAATTGGTCATCTTATCATTGTTTCAGTCTTATAATACATGAACATGTACTTCTAAACTACTTAAGTGGAGCTAGTCAAGTGCAGAAGCGTTGCCTTCCAGGATACCAACATCAATCTGATGTCGGGATTTAGGTTTGTGGAATTATTCTCTTGGAAACGACATTAAAATAATAATTAGCAATGGTCTAAAAAATATTAGTAGAAAATATTTGAGAATATCTTGTGCCAGTCTATTCTATTTTAGTTTGCAGTTGTCTCTTATCAAACAGGTATAAATATTTGCCCTACCTACATTATAAAATAAAACTCATACAGAAAAACCATCATAATTTCTTTAGGGCATTGTAATGCCACTATTACCAGAAATGACTAGCTTAACTATGAAAAAATGTAATTAATCAGAAATATAATAATTTAATAACTAAAACATCTGGCAATATTTTCAAACATGGTGTTTTTGTTTGTTATATTATTAATTACAGTTTAATTTAAATATGTTAATCATTTTTTCAAATGTAATAATTATAGCCCATTCTGTATTTAATACTTGTGTTAACAATTTTCTGGATGATATGGCAATAGTCCATGGATTGATTTATTGATGGCATCTAACCTCAAATTTCCGTTTATTATAGACAGTGTTGTCATATTGTCTAATAATTTAACGAATTGATTTCAGCAGGTAAAAGTTCAGGGACTAAAGACTAAACACAATTATTTTGTAGGAAAGTAATATTCTAATGTAAAATGGCTTCACACTGGGAAGAATTTTATGCTACTCATTTACCCCCTATTGATTTTGAAGACAATAGAAAATTACTACAAGAATTCTGTGAAAGACACAATAGGAATAACGAAAGAGTAGTTTTAATAACTGTAAGTTATAGGTTATGTTGATCTGATAATTGTTAAAAAAAATTATATATATTTACAAAATGCCGATAAATATACTTCAAATCTAATTGCTAAGTGTCATTGAAGTACAGTTGTATAGAAGAATTTTTAAACATTTAAATATTACTGATGTGTTTTAAATAGTTTACATTTTTTTTTTAATGTTAGATTTAATTTTGAATTATCTATTTAAATTTTAGTCTGGAGGAACAACTGTACCATTGGAACACAATACTGTTAGATTTGTTGATAATTTTAGTGCAGGAACAAGAGGTGCTGCTAGTGCTGAATATTTCTTAGAACATGGCTATGTTGTTATATTTATGCATCGCCTTAAGAGTCTTGAACCATTCACAAGACATTTTAATGGGCAAAAATTTATGGATATGTTGGAGCTCCATGAAAGAGGACCTAATACAACAATCACTGGTAATAGTGGATATTTAGTTGTGTACAGATATCCATATAGTTTTTATATTTATTTTAGTTAAACCGGACAGTGTAGATGTTTTAGCACCTATTTTAGCTAGTTATAAATCAGCACAAGAAAATGGTAGGATTTTATATGTAAGCTTTACAACTGTTTCCGATTATTTTTGGCTACTAAGAGCAGCTTCAGAAAGTCTAGCACAATTTGGACCAAAAGCATTACTTTTTTTGGTAGCTGCAGTATCAGATTTTTATGTCCCAGCTAATCAAATGGTATGTGCATCAATTAACAATTACTAACTATATTTAACAAAATGTTTTATTCTAGCCTACACATAAAATTCAGTCAGGTGGGTCTGCACCAAACATTCAACTCCAATTAGTGCCAAAGTTACTTGCTCCGTTGGTTAATTTATGGGTGCCTCATGCATTTGTTGTTTCATTTAAATTGGAAACTGATGAAAATATCTTAATTACCAAATGTAGGGAGGCATTAAATAAGTATAAGCATAAGGTAAGATTAATATAACTGCATATATATATATATATATATATATATATATATATATATATATATATATATATATATATATATATATATATATATATATATATATATATCAATCTTCCCACAAATCTGTTTTAAAACAATCAGTCTGTTTTCCAAACTTGGCAGTATCAGATTTCATTAATTTTATATTATAAAATTATATAATTATATAATAAAATTATATAAAAATTTTAAAGTTATATAAAGTGATGAAGCATATATTGGTTAATACACAGGGTGAAGACTGTCTGTTATATATTTTTCTGTATTGCAGCATTGTTTTTGTTGATTGTTGATCGTTAAAGAACATATTTTCTGTAATGTGACCACACTGGGGTGAATTAAAATTGAATTTTGTCTTATTCTCCATTCAGTTGTATGAACATTAACAAGTTCTAAATATAAAACAAGATTAATTTCTATTCAGAAAAATATTATCGTTGAAGGCTTAATATCATAAATCATTTAATTTTTTTTATTTTACTTCATAGTCCTAACTTCTCTCTGTTTTATATGCGGCACGTTTAGAGACAACACCGTTGTATTGGCAATTATATGATAACATCTAGAAACTTTTGAAACTATCCTCCAAATTGGAAAGAGTGGTCAAAATATGGCAAATAAAAATTAATATAACCGACTAACAACAAAATTTATTAGATTATCATTGCGCATCTAGAACATCAATGCACAAAGCTTAATTAGTGATAATGTAATAAAAACAATGCAAATCAACATATATCAAAATGAGAGAACTTTAGAACCGTGTGTGATTGGTCAAAATATGACTTTTCTTGTTCATGGCCTGCTTTCACCTCTTGTTCAATTTACTGATGTCCTTGTCAGAAATCGTCCGATCTGGACTTAAAGAACTTGCCAGTCTTTGAGGTCATCATTGTTGGCAAATGGTACACCCCTCATTTGGTTGAACAGCGAGCGAAATAGGTGATAATCGGTTGGCGCAAGATCTGGAAATTACGGCGGATGCGGAAGAACCTCACGTTCGAGATCATTCGGGGCCTCCTTAACGATGTTTGATGTGTGTAGTTGCGGCAATTTCCCTTGTCGGTTAGTTTGTGTGGTACAAAAGCTCCAAGTGTTTAAAATCTCATAGATAGAAGATGTCGGGAGATTATCGCGAGGCGGCAGTCCATCTTTTCAGTCAATTCTCCGCATGGCTGATGGTCGTCCTCCTTCAAAAGCACTTTAAAACGTCCTTGTCGAAGTCGGAAGGTCGACTAGAACGGGGCGTGTCGTCCAGGTTTAGGTTGTAATTTTTGAACTTGGCAAATCAATCTCCAGCAGTCCGATTGGCTATAACCTTTGGCTAACCTCCTCTCTGCTGTAACTGCTTCTATAACTTTTTAACCACGACGAAAGTCGAAATATAGCTTCCTGAAGTCCTGAAAATGAAGTTTTTTGGCGCCTAGAATTTCCATTTCAAAAGCCTGAAAGTTAATTAGAATTAAGTTTTTCAAAAAATGCCGTCAATAGTTTTGTAGAATAAGAAAAGGGCTTTCGAATACATATACACACTTGGCCAAACAAAATAAAAATGGAGGAAAATCAAACGAATTATAAAAACGATGGAAAGTTATTGAACAACCCATTACATTGTTTGTTTGCTCTACAGGTAGAGCGACGTACAAGACTTGGTTGGTTATTTCTCGCCATTTTTTCCTAGCCATTGCTTTTTCCTTTCAGTTGGCATTGTTTAAGCATGTTGAATCCTTTATGGCCTCCATTCATCTCAATTTAGACCCTCCTCGTCTTATTGTTCCTCCTACTTTACTTTCTAAAAGTTTATTGGGTGTCCATTCAGCTTTCATCCTTGTCACATGTCCTAACCATCTCAGCCTATGTCAGCATATGATCACTATTACGTTTCTTCTAACTCATTATTCCACCAATCCACATAAGAAAAACAATAATTAATACCAGTACAACCACTTTTGTCCACTCCAAAACTAGGTTTTCACCCTAAAAAGTGTTACTGTCAGTATGGATTTAACAGGAATTACTCACTCTGAGGTTCTGAATCCCAATAAACTATAAATACTGAATAATATTGTGCTCAGCTTCATAGATTAAACATGGCTATGATACAAAAACGTCCAAGATTGATTAATCGAAAATGAGTTATTCTGGTCAAATGATCAAATCAAATGATTTTATAAAATTAGTTGGATGGAATACTTATATTCAATAATATATTTGACGCACTTTCTCATTACTATTGCCCGTAGTCAACTTCTTCATTCCATTTTGAAACTGTTTTCCGCATTAATGTAATATTTACCTATTATTTTGCTCAATGTTGCGAACAGGATTGGTACAGTTTCAAGGCGAAACCTTGAGAAAATAAACTAAATATTTTCTAATGTCTGAATATTTGCATTTGTCTATATATTATTCCGATAATTTATATTCCAATATTTGGTTTGCCCTTTTTTTTTTATTGGAAACCAGTTTAAATTTTAAATCCAGAATTTTATGTACTCGGCGCATGAAAGTTAAGAGTTTATTTGCCGGCAAACCTTTGAAACAGCTCCATAAGCAGCAAAACAGAAACATAATCCGATTAGAATTAAATGGAATAGATATAATGACTTCCAAATGTAATTATTTATAATTTATTAGTGTTTAATTTAGAGTAATATAATAATACCTTAGTTATTCCAATATATATTTTAAACAGCTATAATCTACAAGATGGAGTAAATCTTTGAATATTTAGTAATACCACCCTCTGCCGAAAGTTCCGCTTTCAGACATCGGGGCAGTCTCTCATTCTTAAAAGTCTTATCAATGTTTTCAATAAGTTGTTTGTTAGTGATTTCTTTCTCTGCTATTTCCCTCTTCATTAGTTTCCATTGATTTTCTAATGTGCCCTCGATGATGTACCACAATTACGAGTGTTTCACCTTTTTCACAAGAGAGAATAAGTTTTTGTCCTGCAAAATTTGGAACGTTAACGGTCAGTCAAACAAACCTATAAGACGTAATTTTATATACATTTAAGCCCATTTGAGTCGTTTTTCTTCAATATCTTAGTCAGAAGTGGCTTCTTTGTTGGCCAATGGCCAGTTAATTTTTTTCAGCCAACCATCTCTGAACTGTTCTTTTGGAAACTGTGATCCCTTCGTTATTAATCAAAGAAATACGAAGAGTGACACCCTTATTTATATTTTCGAGTCACAGGTTTCTAATTGTACGGTTATCACGAGATGTAATAATTCGTTTTCCCCCATTTTTACCCAATCGGCCTGCTCGCAAGGACAGTTTGCGAGTTACGCGTATGCACGATTCAGTCACCCTTTTCCTCATAGGACAGTCTGTATTGTTATCAAACACTCGTTTCTTGTTTCAGCTAGTAATTGGTAACATGCTACAAACCAGAAGAACCAGAGTTGTATTTGTCACTCCAGAAAATAATTATGAATTAGTTTTATCACAGCAACAAGTACACAATGGAATGGAAATAGAAGAAAGTATTGTGTCAAACGTTGTAGGACACCACAACAATTATATAAAAATGCAGAAATATTAATAGACACTTTAAGTTTAGATGATAAATGTTTAGGTAAACACTTCTATCAGGGTAAATCTTTTAACCGTATTTAAATAACTGGTAATTTGTGTAATCTGTTTATCGGTGGAGGTGATTTTCTCGGATTTTAGCTTGGATTGTAGTTTTGAGTAGTTAATCTGATAGGTATGGTATAGCAAGGAATTATTGCCTAGAAACATAAAGGCATACATATCTAAAGTGGGATCACATGCTATACCTAAGACTGCAAAATTAAAGACAGATTAGAACAAAGTAGAATGTTTTCATTCCAGAATGTCTGAGGTGCCAAATCAACCGACACTCCTGCCCTATTAGATAGAAAACAAATTAATTAATTTTGTGTTCTTGAAAGCCATCTTGCATTATTTTTACTACATAGAACAATTCTAGTCATTTATTTGTATTGAACAAATTTTAATTCTTTAATAAGTGAAACTGTATTTGAGGAAATGACGATTTTATAGGTATTATATAATTGAAAAATTTTCAAACATTGACACCAATTTGGTTTTGGACTTTTTATTGGACTTTAAAATTGCAAAATAGTTTTCAAATTGAAATGATTTTTTCGAACAAATGATTTACTTTGGTGCAAAACACTAAACCTGAAGAAATTAATCACTAAATACCAAAGCATTTGTTTTTAAGTGTCCGACGCTCGTTTCGCTAATCAAGTTAGCATCATCGGAAAATGATCCAATCATTGGACTGAATCATCTCCTAACATAGCTAACAAAACGCGCGTCGAAAAACATAATAAAGATTTGGCGTTTAGCGGTAAATCTGTGATTTTAAATTGTTTAATGTTTGATTAAATTTTGACTTCATTATAATGCATTGCAAACACACCGTCTTTAACATATAAAGCTATATTTTTTAAAGTAATATTTATCATATGATAAAGTTCAAGATAGTGTTATAAAATTAATCACAAGTGGTTTATTCTCCACTACCATAAATTATATCTTAGTACCTCAGTAATTTCATACCATTTTTGAAAATTTTTTTTTTTGCTATTTTGAGTTGTTGTTCACATGTTGTAATTTTTCAGCCATTTGGTTGGCAGACACTCGAAATACTTTGTTATGAAATTTTATAAAACTAAAAAAATATATCGCATTTGATGTCGGTATACATATTTTTCTAAAGTACTTGAATTGGGTGGTATTTAAATTTTGTTTTTTGTTATAGGAGCGTTTTAATTATAATTTATGTTTTTTTCTGTTGGAGATATAATTGGTAGCTTTTATATGTAATTAGATGGTAAATTATAACTATATTTTTTATACATTTTAATTGTGTTTATACAAAAGAATCGATGTTTCGCCAACACAGCAGCTTCTACAAAAATAATACCTTAGATAACATTTACTGATTATTTTAAACTAAAAGATCTAGTGAACATATGTAATGGGATTTATAGAGTACATAAAAATGTAATTCTATAAAAGAGCATACTATTAACAATTAATAATCAATCTAAATAAATATTAGTTATATTTGTTTATGTAATTGTTTGCGTTTGTTGAACGAGGGGTTTCCTAACCAGATTATCTTATATTATTCGAGACGTTTTAAATTTTAAGTAATAAATATGCTTTATTAGAGAAAGACCTACTATAGAAATATACACTACAGGCCAAGAATTTAAGATCGCCTTTAGTTAGTTAGATTAGGATGAAGGTCGCATAGGTGACAGGGACCATTTAGCGACCACAGTGTGTCGATTAATTGAGACTTTTTGAATGACTATGGCAGATGTTCACTTACATTAGAGATTCAGGGTTCTGGGTTTGATAAAGAAGGGCGAGTGTTGAAGAAAAGGGGAGTGTTTTCGGATGGTGGTGGGGTGGACGCGTTATGGTGATTAAGGAATGGAGAGGATGGAGGATGAGAGAGGGAGAGCGAGAGCAGCGTCTAAATGTGATCAATGATGGATATTTTTCTTAGATAGAGGAGGAGAACATCCAGGGAGCCGGGTCGAAAGAGAGTAGGGAGGTCACTGGGGAGGGAGAGTCTGGTCCTGATGTTTGATGTGGCGCGACATTCTATAAGAAAATGGCGGACCGTCTGAGGTTCACCGCAAGAGGAGCAGATAGGAGGAGGGTCGTTCCTCAAGAGGTGCTGGTGAGTGAGAGCGCAATGTCCCGATCTTATCCTGAACCAGATGGTGGAGATTCTTTTACAGCTGAATGGTGAATCCGGTGGCGAGGATATCCTCAATGAGGTCCAGGCAGCGGGATATGAGAGGATGATTGTCTAATCCCTTTTCCAGAACTCTAAGGGTATTGGTAGAGACCGAACATATTGCCCATTTGGATGGGGGTTGGGATAGTATGAATTGGAGAGATTTTTCAAGGGCTAGGGTCTCAGCTGTGTAAGAGCTGGATTGAGGACTTAGGTGATAGCGAAAGGTTTGGGGAAGGAGGGGATTCCCTTGGGGAAAGAGTACGAATGCAGATCCTACACCGATTGTAGATTTGGATCCATCTGTGAAAATTATATTGGTTTGGGGAATCGAGTCTAGGATGATATGGAAGTGGTGCTGAAAGGAGAGTGCAGGGGTGGATGATTTGTCAAAGCGGAGCAGGGAAAAGTTAAAAGGCACAGAATGTAGGGCCCATGGGGGATGATTAGAAGGGGTAATCGGATAGCAATCCTGATAAGGGAGATTGTATTTAGTCCTGGATTGATGAAAAGTGTGGCCCACGCTCTCAAGAGGCCTAGTTCTGATAAGATGTGGCGGGATAGGTCGAGGATTGAACAATGAGGAAGCGTGAGGGAGAAATGGTCTGGATGAGAGGCTGTAAGAATAGTTTATAAGTAATTGAAGACTTCGATGTGTTAGTGGTTCTATCTCAGCCTCACAAAGCAGGCTAGGGATAGGAGTGGTTCGAAAGAGACCCAAGGACAATCTGATGGCTGTGTCCTGGATGGGATCGATCAAGTTGAGGTAGGAGATTGGAGCAGAGCGTTATACTATGTTGCCATAGTCTATCTTTGGCCGAATGGCAGTTAGGTAAAAAGACCGTCTTTAAAACTTCCCAAAATTCCTTTTAATTACCAAATTATAATTTTTTCCAGCTCGGTAATATTGATTGTTGTTGATATATCAATAACAAAACGTTAATATTTATAATTGTTTGTCGAAGAAATCAATATATTTAGCGAGTGTGAAAAGACGTCTAAGAGAAGCTAATCTAATAGGCAGAGTTGCGGTGCTGAAACCATTGTGGCTGCAACAAAATAAAAAGAAACGTTTTGAATGGGCTATGTGCCACAAAGACTAGACCATCGATGAGTGGAAAAATATTCTGATGAGATGAATCCAATCGTCAAATGTTTGTCGTGGATCAGATGAAAAAATGGCCGCCCGGTGTCTAGTACCTTCTGTTAAACATGTATTTCCATTATGGTGTGGTGGTGATTCTCAGCGTGTGGGGTCCGAGAGCTTGTTGGAATATCTAAAATTTTAAATAAAGTGAAATTTAAAGAAATTTTTCCATCCGGATTACGATTAATCGGGTCTAATTTTGTTTTTCAACAGCGATCAATTTTAACAAATTTATTCTTCTTAAAATTCACAAAAATTCTTCGAAATTCATGTTCTGAATATTACATTGTCTAAATATGCTCCATTTGTGTCATATCACTACTGAAGCCGGTCTCTAAAATTTGCCACAACGCGGCGGTAAGTATTGCAGTTATGGCTTCAAATTCTTGAAGAGCAGAAGTGAGAAAAGTTTGAAGCATGTCGACATAATGTTTAGAATTCACCGTTACTGCGCGGCATTGGTGGTCTTCGAAAAAAAAAACAGGCCGATTATTCCGCATGCCGACATTGCATCCAAAACTGTGACCTTCGGGCTATGCAGAGGCCTTTCATGGTTCTTTTTATGGTTTTCTCTACAGAAGTAGCGACAATTTTGATTATTGACATGGCTATTGGCCAGGTGGAAATAAGTCTAGGAATTGTTGCGGTAATATTCTCGCAGACAAAACAAGCGCTCTTCTCCCGTGTACCGCTGCATGGTGACTAAATTTCCCTAAACCGAACTATCGTTTAAGACCGACGCCACCTTTCTACCCCTCCTACCAAATTTTCTTGTTTTCAATAGCACAACCAAATTTTCAAACAGCACAACCAAACAATAACAACTCTTTGGACCACCCCGTATGTCCCCAACAACCTAGTTGCTTTTCCTAAACCTTATATGTTTAGATCTTAACTTATTTTTTCATTTCTGATAAGTCTTCGTAACTCATAATCTTCTAAAAGTATTTCATCTCCATTCCCTTTAACTCTTTTTTTGTTTAGAGAGTATCCATATTTTGCGAATTCATTTGTATATCGTTTTAAATACATTTACTTTTGTTTGTCTTTGTTATTTCTTTTCTGTTCAAAAATCCTTTATGGCATAATATATTTTAATTAATTTTTCCCTTCTATTGTTGAGATCTATGTATTGTTTGTATTAGGGATTCCATTAATCTCATTCTAAATATTTCTTTATTCTGTTGTAACTACTATCACTTTAGTTTTTTCGGTATTCATCTTTCCAGGTTGTAAGATCCCCTTTGCAATATTATAGTATAAAACTATTAGACCCCCAATTGCTTTACAGACAGTTCTAGGACGTAAAATTTCTAACAAATTTTTCAATATTTTATGAACCAGTTTTAAACTACAATATATATATATATATATATATATATATATATATATATATATATATATATATATATATATATATATATATATATATATATATATATATATATAATCTCGAACCTTATATACTCGTAGGTGTAAGGTAATAAGTTGCAAATATGTATATAATACTTCTATCTAATACGGACTACACTATACAAAATTCATACATATCATAGTTCCTTATAATAGGAAATAAATTTCGCTTTTATGTTAAGAATTTCCCTCCAAATATTTCGCAATACTGCCAAATAAGTTATAGATTTACTAGATAGAAATATCAATCTAATAAAACTGTTTTTAATTCGAAATCTACAACAATAACGAAATTTTGATTTATAAGTAGTCCACTTAGTTCATAAAGTTGAAATTTTCATAGTCTGTCATGTCACTGTCATGTAGTGACACACAGATAGCGCTGTAGTGAGTTAGTATTTTATTTAAAAAATCTAGTCATTTATTAGGCAAGGCAAGTCATTTATTTGACAAACAATTGAAATTAATGTGTTCTAAGCACCTAATGTGTATAACCAATATTAAATATAATATGGATCAAACTTTGGGTGAGACTGCACCATCGTATGAAACTTCAATTTTGGGATATGGCCGTACAACCAATTTTTATCTGGAACTCTTTGTTTGAAACACTTAAACTTCAAAGAGATTTATGCCAAAATACCGAAATTATTTGTTGTTAATTTTCTGGACATGCATTTCATTAACCATGTTAGCATCATCGGGAGATGATTCACTTTATTGAATCATTAAGTTTTAATTATGGTCGTACAAGTCTTTAGTCAAATGATATGAATGATGAGAACAACAGAAATCATAGAAAAAATCAATGATATTGTATTAAATGATAGTAATGTGAAGTGATGTGAGACTGTTGACGTCAAAAACACTTTCCGGACTAGTTCTAGTCAGCGTTCTCTATTTCTGGCTTCCTTGATTGCAGATTGGAGAGATCCCCTAATACATTTACCATTTCACTGTGAATTTTCATTGCCTTTAAACATTTTTTTTGTACAAAGAATTTAATCACGGTACGTTTTTCAATATTTTCCATTTTAAAAAATAACACGTTTGATACGTTTACTTTAAGGTGCTGTTTTTGTACGAATGAATTAACAGATCGACTTGACACTTCACATATGTTCATATGAAGGATGAAACTTTAAAATGTAATAGATTATATAGTTCTTTTAGTGCTCTATAGGCGTCGCTCTGCAAACATTTCAATTAACCTAGCGTAAATACTCTCACTACGTTCTTTGTTAGTTTTTGGTGTTTGGGAATAAATTATGTACATTACTGTGTTGGCGAAGCGTACAATATATTTAGATAGATACATTGAAAATTTATAATACACATACTTTGAATTTAATACTCTGATTTTTGACGGTACACAAAAAATATATTTAGGCTTTAAAATGTTTTAATTAGCATATTTTTATGTTATGGAATTTGTTATGGATATGTAGAAGCTTTAGGTGATAATTAGCTTTATTAGTGGTATTGAAATTTTAATACATTTACTTCATTATATTTTATATTTGATATGTGTTTGTTGATAAATATATTAGTTTTTATATTTGAACTTTGTGGAAACACAAAAGTACAGGATATTCACGATAGCTATGTTATGTATTCCAGAAATATTAAAGTTATCGATAAATAATTTTATTTCAATGTTAGCGACGGTGATACCATTGTTATATCAGTATCTAGACCATTTTGTTAATTGATTATTACTTGCAACTAGGTTATGTTTAAATGTATCTTAAATAGTTCTATAAAAATGTTTTTTATACTAGGAACATCGGGTATTATACTAAATGTTCGTCGTCAAACGACATATTTTAAAACCTTTTATATGTGGCATTTTAAAATACAGATGTAGATTTCCTAAAGATGTAAATCTTTATATACTATATACTTTTAATATATTTATACCTGTTTCTTTATTTTTGTACAGTTTTCTATGTGTTTTTTGTTTAAACTTGTAAATGTGCAATTGTTGTATCGCACACAACATACTTTATGTCCGGCATATCGATGTGCTAAGTGAATAGATTTGAAAATATATTCCCAACGTATTTTCAACTTGTATTTTTATTTAGTTATGCATTCCCTTGAGGTTTTTCATGTTGTAAACAAGAATTAACTCAATAAGTTTTTAATTCATTTAAGTAAAAAAAGCTGCTGAATAATATATATATATATATATATATATATATATATATATATATATATATATATATATATATATATATATATATATATATATATATATATATATAGATTTTGTTAGTGCGTCCGACCTTTAAATCCATATAAAACCACCAAATTAAATGTTTGAAAAATCGAACATTAATGTTTGAAAACAATTTCGAGCAAATGTCTGCCACGACTACTTTTGACAAAGTGACTGACCACTTTGTCAAGCAAATAGAGTTGTTGGCTTCCAAGGCTTGCTGGTTTATCGGTGTAGGTCAAAAACTTAACATGACCCCAAAGAAAATAATCTAAAGGCGTAAAATCACATGACCTTAGTGGCCAATTAGGAGGTTCTTTCCTGGAAATAATTTTCTCACCGAATTGTTCCGATAATAAATCAATTGTTGCGTTGGCTATATGTGTAGATTGTGGCTTGTTCATATGTTTTTTCCTTCATTTGGGTTTTTCGCCACTATCTAAAACTCAAAAAATATCAAAGGTATTTTTTAAATTTTTTGAGTTTTAGATAGTGGCGAAAACCCCAAATAAAGGAAAAACAAATGAATGTGGAGTCATCCTGTTGGAACCACATCTCCTCCAGATCAATACCATTCAAATTCGGAATTAAATAATCCACGTAGTCGAATAGCAAAGCGCAACTTCCTGCGAACGGTGACTAATTGATAAATTTGGATCTTTATCAACATTGCCAACAACAGCGGCGATATTTTTTTTTAATATTGAGCAGCATGAAATGCATTCTGAACTTGTCGATAATATTAAATGCGTTGTTCTGATGTTAAACGTTCCATGCTGATTTGCCAGACTATTACACAGATTTACATACTTGCGCGCAAACTCAGTTCGTTTGACAGCGATCATATCCGAAGTTCAAACACACTAAAAAATCACACTTTATATTTTTTTATGTCGTTAACCGGCCATTTTACGCCCATGGCTTTTTGTACGATATTGCATTTCAGACCTATGGAAAATTGTACATTAACTCTGTGTGATCTTTTCCCTTTTTTTTCCGACCGAGCATGGGAATCGAACCCTACCACGCTGGCTATGACTCATCGCCCTAACCACTGCGTCAACACGGCGCAGTAATAAGTTTGTTTTTTTTTGGGAAACATTAAAGAAAAATGTTATTTATTAAAAATTACATTTAATCAATATAAAAATTTTCCTATAGATGGCGTTAGCGGTGAGTAGTCGTAGAAATAAATACATCATAGACGATATGCAATACCTTTGGGCATCTTGTAAACATAACCCCATAGCACCATTAGTCGATTTGTGTTTACATCATCAAGTCATTCGCGATTAAAAATGTCAGTTTATGAGTCAAATTATCGTAATTGGCGGGAGGTGTTAATTTATTTCTTTTTTGGCGTTTCGGGGCTTTGGGAGAACACAAGAATACGCATACACAGGAGATAATACGGTTTATTTAAACCGTGGAGTAACTTTTATATTTGTAGCTTAAAAATGTGATGGAAAAGTGATAACGAAACACGAGAGAGTCTTGACTGTGACTGTATAGGTTTTGACTTGACTGTTAAAGAGGACTGAACTGAACTATCAAGTGAAGTGAACTGAACTAAAATTCAAACTGAACTGATCTGAAGGCCTTCTTTGCCTGCCCTTTACAACCGTCCTCGACCCTGAGGAAAAACCCCAAAATTATCGGCCTTCCAGTAACATCCATCGAAGTACGTGATGTCGGCTTAGACATGCAGATGGTCTATTACCCGAAAAGAATATAATTGGGATTCTTCAGACAAAATATTTGTAGACTAGTAAAATAACTAAGGGTCCGAGACGGTTGAATAGCGGCCATAGACCTTCATAAAACTAGTACGGAATAATAAATAAATTGTAAAATATAAACATAAAAATATATACAAATAGCGGCCATAGACCTTCATAAACTTATCTCGAAATAATAAAATAAATTGTAAAATGCAAGTACACTATAAACATAAAATACTTCGAAATAATAAAAAAAATAAATTAAAAGAAAAATAATCAATATGGTAGGCGAGTGTGGACGATTTTAATGCCGCCACATCACCCCCCTACCAGTGATTTAGATCACGAAAAATTTGCCTGGTAGCGGTCAGGAAAATGAACTCTTCTGCCAGATCTTGTATGACGAACGGGGTTTGACTTCTGAAACGACGGTTGAGGTGCTTCCACTGCAGGGCATCGGTTTTCAAACACGGGTTCAGGTTGCACTGTCGGTACAAAATCGTTCTCTAATAAGGTGTATGCAGGTTTCAACCGCTCGATTGAAACCGTTATCTCGCGACCTCGAATTTTCACCACGAAAGTTTTGTCGCTTCGTGAGATTACTAGGTAGGGTCCATCATATGGTCTTTGGAGCGGCTGCTTCTGTGCGTCATGGCGAACGAAAACGTGGCTGGCATTGGCAAGGTCTTTAAAGATGAAAATTTTGTTATCAGCATGGTGATTAACTTGTGATGGGCGAAGAGCGTCGAACTGTCTTCGAAGCTCTTGAATAAAATGTGCTGGGGTACTGCCAGCATAATCTATTCCACGAGGATGGAGGAATTCGCCTGGTAGGCGTAGTGGCTGTCCATATACCATTTCTGCTGCTGTTGCCTTGAGATCTTCTTTCCAAGATTGACGAATGCCCAGTAGAACTGTTGGTAGGCTTTCTGTCCACCGAGTCTGATGACATCGTAGAGCTGCCTTCAGTTGTCGATGTAGCCTCTCTACCATGCCGTTTGCTGCAGGATGATAGGCAGTAGTTCGAATATGAGTAATACCTATTAAACGGTTCAGATGTTTAAATAGGAATGACTCAAATTGTCGACCTTGGTCTGTAGTTACTCGCAAGGGTACTCCAAATCTACAAATCCAGTTTTCATAGAATGCACGGGCTACTGTTGTCGCTTCTTGGTCCTGTAGAGGTACAGCTTCTGGCCAACGGGAGAACCGATCAATCATGGTCAGACAGTAACGGTATCCTTCGGAAAGCGGCATGATAACGATATCGAGATGTACATGCTCGAACCGGCTCGACGGTGGAGCAAATTTACCGATTGGAGCGAACACATGGCGTGTGACTTTCGACTGTTGACATTCTATGCATGTCTGAGCCCATTTTCTGCAGTCAGCCTTTATAGAAGGCCACACGTAGCGTTCAGTAATTAGTTTACTAGTTGCTTTGATCCCAGGATGACTTAAATTATGCAAGCTCCTGAATGCAGCAGTTCTGAATGGTGGCGTCACATAGGGTCGTATTGTTGCTGTTGAAACGTCGCAGTAAATCTCGATATTTGTAAATGGCATTTGGATTTTCTTAAGTTGTAGCGATGAGCCATCATGCAGCAGCTTCTGAAGTTCTTCATCAGTCGCTTGCGACGCTGCCAAGTCTTCATAATTGATGCTTTCTTCAACTTGGTCAATTCTTGAAAGGGCGTCAGCGACGACATTTTCGTTGCCGGCGACGTGACGTATATCTGTTGAGAATTGACCGATAAAATCCAGGTGACGAAACTGGCGTAGCGATACCTGGGTAGTTTTCTGACGGAAGGCAAAAATCAACGGTTTATGATCTGTGTATATTGTGAATTGCCTAGCTTCTATCATATGACGAAAATGCTTCACAGCGAGGTATACAGCGAGAAGTTCCCTATCATACGCTCCGTATTTCTGTTCCGTTGGACTGAGCTTTCTTGAAAAAAATTCTAATGGCTGCCACTCACCATCAATAAACTGTTGTAATGCCGCACCTACGGCAAAATCTGAGGCGTCGGTAAAAATGGCAAGCGGGGCATCGCATTTTGGGTGAGCCAGTAACGCTGCCTCCATCAGGACTTCCTTGCATCTGTTGAACGCTGCCATAGCTTGTTCTGTCCAGTTTACAGGTGCGTTACCCTTAACATTTTCTTTTAGCAGGTCGTTCAGTGGGGCTTGTACATAGGCTGCCTTAGGTATAAACCTCCTATAAAAGTTTAACATACCTAGGAACCTTCGTAACTTCTTAACTGTGCCTGGTTGCGGATATTCTTGGATGGCTTCCACCTTTTGGGGCAACGGTCTTGTGCCCTCTCCAGAGACAAGGTATCCCAAGAACTTCACTTGGGATTGTCCAAAGACGCACTTACTCGGGTTGATTACCACTCCATATTCTTCCAGGCGTTGAAAAAGTATCTCTAGGTGGAGCATATGTTGTTCTAGTGAAACGGAGGCTATCAAAATATCATCTATGTAAGCGTAGCAAAAATCCAGTCCACGTGTCACCTCGTCTATAAATCTTTGGAATGTTTGCGCAGCATTACGAAGACCAAATGTCATAAAAGGGAATTCAAATAGTCCGAAAGGTGTAGTAATTGCCGTTTTAGGAATGCCTTCTTTAGCAACTGGGATTTGATTAAATGCTCGCACGAGGTCTATAGTGGAAAAAATTGTGGTGCCGTGGAGGAGCTGTGAAAAATCCTGGATATGCCTCACTCCGTATTGGTCCGGACATGTTCGGTTGTTCAGTGCTCGGTAATCGCCGCAGGGCCTCCACTCATCCCCATGTTTAGGAACCAAGTGGAGTGGTGATGCCCAGGGGCTCTTTGAAGGGCGGGCCAGGCCTAATTGTAACATGGCATTGAATTCCTTCTTTGCTATATGGAGTTTATCTGGGGCAAGGCGACGGGGTTTCTGTGCAATCGGAGGTCCTGGAGTGGTGATAATATGATGAGTAGTTTGATGTTTTGTCAACCGCACTGCTCCATCAGGACGTGTTATTTGTGGAAATCTCAGGAGTAACTCATGGAACGGAGACTTGCCGGTAATAACCTTGACACTACCTGATTTGTACTCAGTCATCTCTCCTTTTGAGATGAGCTGGGTGCTTGAATCGAGTAACTGACCTTCTTTTAGATTGGGCAGCAATCCAAAATGTGCTAGGAAGTCGGCTCCAAGAATTGGTCTTGACACATCTGCGATCACGAATCTCCAACAAAAGTCTCTACGTAAACCGAGATTTAAACAACATGAAAGGAAACCATACGTGGCTATAGGCGTCCCGTTTGCGGCAGTTAGGAAGTAGGTCGACTGTTTACATTGTTCCTGTACGCGGTTACGCGGATACACACTCAAATCGGCACCGGTGTCCACTAAAAAACGCACTTTACTGTTCCCGTCCCAAATGAAAAGTCGGCGGGATATGGACCGGTGGGCGTCACTAGCCGCCATTAGTGACTCCCCTGGAAGTTTTCCTGTATCCATGAACAGGGCTTAGTGCACTTTGTTGCGGCCTCTTTATATCGCCAGTGATACCAGCATACTCCTGGAGGGCGTTGAGACGACGATCGGGGCTGGGTACGATTTCGGCTATGTGAGCGCGATCGTGAACGCGATACCCGATTACATGACGATGCCTGACTAGATGCAATTTCTCGCCTGATGCCGGTGAGTTCTTTGCTGAATTCCGCCACTTGCAGGGACAACTCTCGAACAAGCGATACTAGAGAGTTATCTGGAGGTAATGTAGGCGCACTGGGTGTTATAGCAGCTATTGCGTGATGAGGTAACGCTGCAAAAATGTTGTCAGCCAGTTCGGCTACGTCACTAAGGGGCTGCCGGAGCTGAGTGGCTAGTATGGGTTGCAAGTTAGGTGGTAAACGTCTTACCCATAAACTTTTAACCATTTCTTCCGGAACTGCGGAACCTGCTAACGATTGTAGCCTTCGTAGAAACTGAGACGGTTTCTCGTCTCCCATAGCTTCATTCTCCAATAATCGCCTTGTTTTCTCCTCTTGGCTGGCACCTATTCGTTTAACTAGCTGTTCCTTCAAGCACGCGTAAGAATTGTTGTCAACAGGTTTTATAACGATGTCTCGCACTTCCTTTACATACCGGGGCGGTGGCATGGATAGAACTTCAAAATACCTCTGAATATTGTCGGTTATTTGCAGCCTTGAAAAACTCGCTTCGACGATTGTAAACCAAAGCTCTGGATCGGCAGGATTGAAGTCTGGCACTCGCGATATCATGGTTGCACTTTTCGTCGTTATCTGCGTATTTTGACGGTCTCCTGGCATGGCTATTACGTTATGCAGTTTGAGTTACGCCTTACACTCAATTACACGTTACACTTTTGTATTCCCGTATGCCAACAGATCACGTCGGGGTCACCACTTTGGCGTTTCGGGGCTTTGGGAGAACACAAGAATACGCATACACAGGAGATAATACGGTTTATTTAAACCGTGGAGTAACTTTTATATTTGTAGCTTAAAAATGTGATGGAAAAGTGATAACGAAACACGAGAGAGTCTTGACTGTGACTGTATAGGTTTTGACTTGACTGTTAAAGAGGACTGAACTGAACTATCAAGTGAAGTGAACTGAACTAAAATTCAAACTGAACTGATCTGAAGGCCTTCTTTGCCTGCCCTTTACAACCGTCCTCGACCCTGAGGAAAAACCCCAAAATTATCGGCCTTCCAGTAACATCCATCGAAGTACGTGATGTCGGCTTAGACATGCAGATGGTCTATTACCCGAAAAGAATATAATTGGGATTCTTCAGACAAAATATTTGTAGACTAGTAAAATAACTAAGGGTCCGAGACGGTTGAATAGCGGCCATAGACCTTCATAAAACTAGTACGGAATAATAAATAAATTGTAAAATATAAACATAAAAATATATACAAATAGCGGCCATAGACCTTCATAAACTTATCTCGAAATAATAAAATAAATTGTAAAATGCAAGTACACTATAAACATAAAATACTTCGAAATAATAAAAAAAATAAATTAAAAGAAAAATAATCAATATGGTAGGCGAGTGTGGACGATTTTAATGCCGCCACACTTTAATATGAAGAAATCTGAGGCTCACCGAATGCTCTCAGACACTTATGGTGAGGCTGCTATGAGTGAAAGAACGTGTCGTGAGTGGTTTCAAAGCTTCAAGAGCGGTAACTTTCACGTCGAAGACCGGCATAGCGGTGGAAGGGCGAAAGTTTTTTAAGATGAAGAATTAGAGTCATTCCTTAATTAAGACTCGTATCAAAGTCAAGAAGAGTTAGCAAGATCGTTGCGAGTAACTCAACAAGCAATTTCAAAACGCCTCAAAGACCTGGGAATGGCCCAGAAACAAGGATATGGGGTGCAATACGAGCTGAAACCGAGAGATGTTGAACTCAGTTTGTTTGCTTGTGAACAGTTGCTTAAAAGGCAAAAAACGGAAGGGATTTCTGCATCTCATTGTGACTGGGGACGAAAAATGGGTTTATTATGAGAACCCCAAGCGTCGAAAATAATGGGGATATTCTGATTACACTTCCACGCCGACGGCAAAACTGAATATTCAAGGTTCCAAGGTCATGCTCTGTATTTGATGGGACCAGCTCGATGTAGTATATTATAAGCTGTTAGAACCGTCCGAAACAATCACAGGCAATTGTTATAGAATGCAATTAATGTATTTGAGCCGAGGATTGAAAGACAAACAGCCGCAATAGAGCGAAAGACACAATAAAGTGATTTTGCAGCATGACAATGCTGGGCCCCATGTTGCGAAAGTGGTGTTGCAAAACATACTTGAAAACGTTGACATTTCAACGTGGAAGTCCTCCACCCGCCGTATTCTCCAGACGTTGCTCCTTCTGACTATCACCTGTTTCGATCGATGGCACACGGCCTATACTTCCGGGCTTATGGAGAAGTCAAAAATTGGATCAATTCGTGGATCGCTTCAAAAGATTACCAGTTTTTCCAACGCGGTATTCGAATGCTGCCTGAAAGATGGGAGAAAGTAGTGGTCAACGACGATACTTTGAATCATAAATATATGTTTTTTTACAATAAAGCCTTGAATTTAAAAAAAAACCGCGGGAGCAAAGTGTGTGCCGTTCTGTTCGATGACCTTTCTCTGTCTCCTCGGTAGCTGCATAATTTCGCATTCATAAAAGTTTTAAAGTTTCTGTCTAAAGAACTGATTCAGGTAGATCTCTCTCTAGGGAGAGTATAGTGGATGGACCCCATATCCACCAAGTTGTAAAAGTTTGTCAGGTGGCTAAAAAACACATGTGGTTTAGCATTGTCTCGATGGAACGCAATGAATGCCGTTTTTGTTGGCTAATGTAGGTCGCTTCTGTAATTCAACTAAGTTGAATTATTTTTAAGATATTACACTACCTTGAAATTTTCAAAAAATCGATTTTTTTTGGCTATATAAATTATTTATACTTTTACGAATATTTTAAACGTTTAACCATTTCAAAATTCAAATTATTTCTGAAGTTATAGCAAGTAGAAGTGAGCGTGGCAGAGAGTCGGCTCGAGACTCAGGTAGCAATCGCACTGGCTCGAGCGGCCAAAGCCCTTGACAAAGGGTATCGTTCTTTTAGTCAATCCTTTATAACAATAATTCCTTTGGGGAATCTAAATAATTCCTTAGTAGAAATCTAAACGCTGAAATTCAAAAGACCTGCTTAAAAGGAATCGGAGGAGATCGCGGCAACAATGGAAGACCTCATATATGCTCCAGATATCGCAGATTGAAAGTAATTTTAAAAAGTATTTGGTTTTAAGACGCTGACGCCGTAGTGTTTTTTCTTTTGCATTTTTTTTCGAAACTACTTTTTTCAAACTGGTGTACAAGAAAGGAAAGGAAAGGATTTATGGTTAGAGGCGCATCAGCATCTAAGGCTATTTAGCGACTGGACCTACAGCTTAACGTGGGTTCCGAACTACGGTCATCAGCTACCGACAAACTCAGGCCAGCACCCCCCTCAGGCTATCATCATCAACCCTTGGTTATGTGCCTACCCATATAAGTCTATCAGGAAGCCTACCGACTGGCGAGTGACCAACGTAGAACACTTCTCAGAAGGCATCCGGCCTTACCCAGCTTTTAACTGGCGTGACTGAGGGGTAATTCGTTGTTGGATTTTACACTCTTGCCTAGAAACAATCACAGACATTTAGGTGTGGATATGTGTAGGCGTGTGTGTGTGTGTATATGTGAGTGTATATAAGTGTGTGTGTGTGTAGGGTAGGAAGTAAGACGGACAGAATAATTAAAGAAAAATCCGAGCGCTGGAATCGAACCAGCTACCTTTGGATTACCAGGCAGGCGACTAACCCACCAGACGACCGCGGCCGGTAGCGTACAAGACATCTCGAGATCTACTTAACCGATTTTGTTACAATTTACAAAAACAATTCTTTATATTATCTAAGACGAAGCATAGAATTTTTTTGTTTGGGTTCCACGTTCATCAGTTATATTTTTTTTAAACTCATTTTTCAAATTCATATAAAAATCAGAGATTTTTCTTCAAACTTTTATTTCTACAAAAAAAAGTATTTTTCAGGCGATGCTTGACAGAGAAAATAACTAGACCATCAGCAAGGGTTTTCAAAAGATGGTCCTAGTTGATGGCTTATATCTCCGTCATTTTATTTTTTTTATTCGTTATTATTTAAAATTAGTCATAAAAGGACTATGTATATGTGTAAAATAAAAATTATTTTATATATTTAATAACTGCGTCAAAAAAAAAAAATTTATACCTTCTTTTCCGAACGCCAAGGTTAGTTGAATTGTAATTCACTAAGTTGTGAATAGTATTTCTCCGAATTAATGCTCATGTTTTCAGGTAACAGCTCATAAACAATTTCCTTCCAGTCCCACAAATATATAATGTAACCTTCTACGGATGTAAACTGGATTTTGCACGAGTTGAAGGAGCATCTCCAAATTTTCCTCGGATATCTTATTTTCATTCCTCGTATATATTTCGCCTTGTTAACCGTTCCAAGCTGGCGTCATCACCTTGATGCTGTTGATTCCAAAAATTTCACCGATCTCTTTCAATTAACGCTAATATTTTGTCGCCTTCAATGTATTTTAATAGACAATTAAATATCATTAGTTATCAAAAATCACTCTTAAACCTTCGCATGGAAATGTTCTCACTAGAGATCCGTATACATCTAAAAATTATCAGCGGAAGATACGTGGGGCTCGGTTATAGTTAACCAGCTGGGAGAATATCAAACTTGGCGGAGCTGCGGTGTTTAAGGCGGCAGCCTCACGACACATTAGTTAGTGTGGTAGCGGGTTTGATCCCCACAATTAGTTGTAGATTTTTTCTAAATATTTGTGAATGTTTCTGAATAAGAGTGTAAAATCTGGCAAGGAATTAGCCCTTAGTCATGCCAGTTCGAGGCTGGATAAGGTCAAATGTCTTCTGAGAGGTTCTTTACGTTGGTTACTCGTCAGTCGGTATGCAACTTAAGATTAAGCACGAAACCAAGGGTTGATAGCCTGAGGGAATCAGAATTCTCGGTAGCCGATGACCGTGATTCGGAACCCACGTTAAGCTTCAGTCGCTAAATAGCCTTCTCAGTTGCTGATGTGCCTCTAAGTCTAAAACTTTACTTTTATTTGCTTGGTGTTAATTTTCATATATAAAAGAATTACCTCAGATTATTCCATATTATACAACACGCAAAACAAATTTTCATTAAGGGTTAGTAAATAATCAATCTTGCTAATAACGTTGTGCTTTATCGAATTCTAGATTTTATATCATATTTTTACATTTTTTTAACTCTGACATTTGTGTTTTAATCATTGTCATTGTGACAAAAAGATTATACAAAATTTATATATTTTTTTTACTGAGATATATTTGCAAAAAAACAGCAATGATCAATGAATTTCGTATTAAAGATTATGCAAAGAAGTAAATCAAACCTGAACAGAACCACAGGAGTGCCATATGTCAAACAAGTGTTTAAAACAGATCATAATGCCAAAAGGAATTTGTTTGAATCGACTTCTTTCGTTTGGCCGTCGAATAGAACTAAAACCTGTTCATATCGATCCAATTCGGAAAGTCTTCGCAATTCTAGTACTCAGACTAGCAAAACTGTAATAATGATACCTGTAAGTGATACTCCTCGAATGTCTCCAGATAGCTTAAGCCCAAAAACAGATTACAATGAGGATTCTCCCCGAAATAAAGTGGTTGGTGTTGGTACAACAAATTTTATGGAAGGCGATGATAATATTAGTTATAGAAGAAAAAATTGCATTTTGAGATATTTACACAAAAGTGATCAGAATAATTTTGGGCGAGTTACTCTTTCGGGCGATTCTCTCACAAAGACATTTTTGGAGAAATCACAAAGTAAAAAAACAGATATTTGTTCTATCCAAGTGAATTGTACAAGATCAACATTTTTACAACAAACATCACCTCTACGTAATCTTCCATCAGATGTATTTCGCGAAAAACTGAAAAGCCAATCATTTATTGAGAATCCTAATGTTTTGCACTTAGACAGTTGTCCACCAACCAGATTTAAAGTAAGAAGCGTAAAAGAAAAAACCCCCTGTCCAAATCCAGTGAAACCTGTAAAATATTTCTGCGAAAAAGATCTGAATCTTAATTTAAATACGATGAGAATTTCCCCGAGGAACAATAAAATTTGTTCGTTTATGTCTCCGACATTTTCAAGCGAACAAAAGAATAAAATGCGAGAAATAAAAACGGTCACCAAGTTAATATCGCCAACAAGAAGAGGCAGAAGCGCAAGTCCCAAAGCGAACGTTGAAAGCGCACCATCACTTATTAAGAAAGTACCTTATATAGATAAAAGTTCATCTTCAATTTTTCATTGTAAGCATGAGGAGTCGACTTTTGCTCTGAATCTGAATTTAAGATCTCCTAAACCGGTGAGTAATAGACAAATAAAGCCTTTTTGGATATAAAATCAGTAATAATTCCTTGTAATTATTTAATTATTGTGTTTAATTTTTTTGCAAGTATTGACAATATAACTAAAAATTACTTTTTCTTAGATGACGGGAATAATTCCTTTATTATTAACAGTTAAAACTTTAATACATTTTATTTATATATATGCTTGTTGTTAAGCCGGATTATGTACAAATGGTGCTTAAAAACCTAAAATAGCCTAAATATAATGTACAATACTCAATAGGCAATTCTCAGGTCCTTCAGAACTGTATGCATAACGTCTTTGAAAGAGTTTGCCTCTTCTTTACTAACTATTCGTTTTCTTTCATCTTAAATATGTAAACTCATCGGCACCAAGTCTTGCACCCCCCCTTATTTATCTAAAAATAAGTAAATCTCAATATGGCGTCTATGCGCAATAAGAGCTAAGGAATTTATTTATCAGAAAAATTAATAAATATGAACGTGCGAAAAATATTTTTGGATTTTATTTTAACATTTTCCAGCTAAATACATTGCTACGATATTTTATCAGTTTTGTGTTAATCGTATAGTATAGCACCAAAAATGCCGGGGGTTGAAATTTCTGCCTTTAATAGGGCCTTGTACCAAGAAAGGTTTTTCGCGATATCAAATTGCTACTTATTTAAATATTGTTCGGAGTTCTGTTAGCAGAACAATTCGAAGAAACTGGTGATGTTGCCTCACTATCCAGAAGTGGCCGAAAAGGGTTACAAATGAACGACAAGATCGTTATCTTGCTCAATACGCACGAAGAAACCGCTCAGTACCATTAGGGCGATACAATTTCAGTTCCAACTTACGTACAATCGTGCGATATCAAGTCGTAAGGTTTCCAGAAGGATTTTCAACATTAGACTGCATCGCGGACGCCCAATTAGAGTTCCTCTGTTAAGTTACCAGCAGAGGCGAAGGCGTTTTCAATGGGCCAGAGAGCATCATTGCTCTCCTGGTTATTGCCCTCAATGGAGAAACGTCGTATTTACCGATGAAACAAAAATTGGTTTAATTAGCGATGATTATCGTCAAAGGCTTTGGAGGGAGGTAGGAAGACAGCATCGCTTTAGGACAGCTATTGAAATAGTTGCATATCAGGGCGGTAGCGAAATGTTTTGGGGAGGAATATTTTTCAATGGAACAACCCGAGCTCAGTCACGTCTCACAAATTTCTACTTGGAACTTATCATCAGACCTGTTATTTATCCATTACAGCAAGAAATTGGTAACAATTTTACTTTTATGGATGATAATGCCCGCCCGCATAGGGCTAGGATCGTCCAGATAGCTCTAAATGAAGCTGGAATTAACAGATTAGATTGGCCGCCATTATCGCCGGATATGAATCCAATCCACACTGAAGAGGAATGGACCAATTTATCACAAGACACTATTAATAACCTACTTATTGGCAAGCATCAAAGACTTTACGCATTAATAAGAAGTAGGGAAGGTAGTACTGCCTATTAGTTGAACAATCTTTACACTAATTTAGCTTGTTTTGAGAATGTTTTTTATTTTATTTTTAGATACATATACATATTTTTATAATGACTGAATGATTGTGGCGTGTTCATATATTTTTTTTCCTTTTTGGGTTTTCGCCACGATGTAAAACTCAAAAAATGGAAAAAAATGTAAATATTTATAAAAAGCAAGAACAAAAACAAAATTACTGAATTTTTTCTCTTGTACGCATCCACTAATCCTTTAAGCTTTCTTTTGAAAAAATTACCCAATTTATTTTCGTATAAAAACAAAAATAAAAAGGGGGGTGCAAGACTTTTGCCGATGAGTGTATATCTAGCAAACATTAAATATTTAACGTTTGTCCGTCATATTGAATTGATGCAAAAGTTCGTTCCATTTTCTTGTTGAGAAAAATGGAAGAGAAATTTTATTTACTAAAAATTAATCAATCACTCAATGTGTCGTTCTGTTCGATGATCTTTTCCATCTCTTTGTTAGTTGTATACTCCCGGGCTCATAGAGGTTCTGATGTTTCTGGCTAAAGAAATGATCCAGGTAATTTTTCAAGTCCTACCTAAGCTACTCCGAAACGACCAAAATAAAGGGTAGTCGGAGGGCTTAAGGTCGTGAGAGTACGGTGGATGGATCAAAACATCTCTGTCAAGTTAGTGTCGGATGGCCCAAGTCACGTGTGGTCTAGCATTGCACAATGCCCGTGTTGTTGGCTAATTCAGACCGCTTCTGGTCGATTTTCCGCTTTAAAGTTGTGAATAGTATTTTTCCGAATTAAATCTAGTTTCCAGATAGCTAAACGATTCATCATACTAAACGATTACCTTCCAGTCCCACCAGATGCATATCATAACCTCCTTCTTTTATAAGCTGGCTTTTGCGTTGGTTGAAGCCGCATTTCCGCACTTAGACCATGATATCTTACGTTTAACTTTATTAATCCGTTAACAATTAACAGTTGCGGTTCAACTAATTTGGCATCCATACATAAGGCCTGCTAACCGTTTTAAGTTGCAGCTGCGTTCTCACTACGATCTCTCGAGCTGTTGCTATGTCGTTTAGTTTCAATTAGCGCCAATATTTCGTTGTCATTAGCATCGGCCGAATATCTAGAACGCAGTGCATCGGTAAGACTAAAATTGTTTTGACGAAAGGTTCTGAACCTTTCTTAAATCAATGGAATCGTCAATAGCACCCTTACTATACACATAATTCTTCATTTGCGACTGCGATGCATTCTTGCCTTTTCGGAAATAAAAAACAAAATATATCGAAACGTTTCTGTTATTTTTAATGTTCAACAAAATTAGAAAATAAAACAAAATTTTAAAAACAATATTTTTGCTAAACTAATGCCTTTAAACGCCAAAAACGGGATAAACTTTTGCATCAACGCAATACTTATGATACTTATGCATTTAAAATATTTTAGAGTATAATACTTATGCATACAGAATGTTTTTAACTATAAATATGGCAATGTTACCAATAATCTATTTTACAGGCTGTATCATCGGCAACAATAATTGAAAGTTGTAGTGGCACTGGCACTGAACATGATTTATTTCAAGCCATAATGAAACTGAAAAACAGTGACTGGTAAATATTGGAAGATTTTTGTTGTCACTAGTAATAATGAAAATTAGAGGAATGTTTTCAAAACGCTATGTCTATAAATATACCTTTTTTTCTCCCATTTTTTTAAAATATCATATTGAAATTGTTGGTCAAATTAAGAAAAGTAGCATATAACACTATCACACGAATTTTGTAGTGATATTTGATTCTACTTATCTACTCTCATTACAAAAACAATGATATTTTTTTCCAGTCATCCTCAGTTTTTTTTGTGACAGCTACATATTCAATTTCACATCATATACGTGTGGTTTGAATAATGTCATTTCTGAAATTAGATAGCTATCATAGTTAACAAATTTAAATTTATTGATATTCGTTAAAGTTATAAATATGCCACGAAAGTTTTTAAATCACCCGGATAGTTTTTGTTATTTGTATGGAGAATTAATTTTCACCTCTCAGCGTCGAAATTTCACACCATTAGTTTCAAATATTATTTAGGTTAGTTCGGTTTTTTCTGTGTGTCATCAAGATAAATCCTGGGTCTCACATATCTGCTGTGTAACATGTGCGAGACTTCTGCTGGGTTGGGATAAGGTATTTAGACATATGCCCTTTGCTGTGCCAATAATTTGGACAGAACCAACAGATCACATAAGTGATTGTTATTCTTGTTTACAACTAAGTCGAAACACACCATAAAGACCCTGACCTGTCATCTGCAAGAAAAACAATCCCACATAGTGCCGAATTGCCTGTGCCAACACCTCCTAATCCATTAGAAACTCAAGAAGCTTCTGCTAGTCAAGACGATAACTTAGAGTGCCACCCAACTTATGAATCAAGTACTTCAAAAGAACCACACTTATTGACTTAACGTGACCTAAATGATTTGGTACCGAATGATCTTGAAAAACCCGCCTGCAAATGTTTAGTTAATGTCGTAAAAACTTTTTTGGTAACCACAGGGTAGAAAATTACAAAAATTTAATTAATGAACTTTTGATCTCATATAAAGCTTTGGGGCGCAATATGTCCTTGAAGATAGATATCCTGGACTCACATTTGATTTTTTCCCTGGGTGCTGAGAGTGACGAACACGGCGAAAGATTTCACTAGGATATCAGGGGAAATGGAGTCCTGGAATGTTAGCCGATTACTGCTGTTAGATTGAAAAGGGTCCTACCGGAAGCTAAGTGCTCGCGAAAATCATAAATATCGTGTATAAGTGGATAAGTGTAAATGTATTTTTGTGCATTTTTTATAAAAATATATATTTCAATGTTACTAAAAACCTGACGTGTTATTTTTTTTTTAATTAATATATTCTTGTTAGGTGGCTATAGTACTATCTATATTAGACAGATGTTTTCGTGTGACAAAAAAAAAGTTTGAACTTTGTAGACCAGTATAATCAAAGATTCTTTTAGTGAAAGTACCTATCTATTTAAAATAACAAATAAAATGTTTGCTAATAAATTGTGACCGGGGGATTGACGTCTCCTGTAATCCGGTAATACTCGAATGTAGAAGTGCAAAATGGCTTGTTGCGGTTAGTATTTGGATCGGTGACCCTCCGAGGATGGGCCAGTCTTGCATACTGCATTTCAACAGGCAAGAGTGTAAAATTCGACAAGGAATTGCCCCTCAGTCATGCCAGTTCGAGACAGAGGTATTCTACGTTGGTCACTCGCCACTCGGTAGGCTTCCCGAGAGATTTTTGGTTAAGTACGAAACCCATTGTTTGATAGCCCGAAGGGGTGCTAACCGGGTTAATCGGTAGCTGATGACCGTGATTCGGAACCCACGTTAAGTTGTAGGTGCGGTCGCTAAATAGCCTTAGATGTAGTAATAAAAATATTAATCTTAGATACTTTATATATGACATTTGTCTTAAAATATAAAAGACCATTTTAGGAATACTGCTTTAAGAGGTTTGGCAGAAATTCTGGACATTTGTAGAACGTGTGACGTTGAGTTTGTCTATCCACATATGACTGCAATAAACCAAAGAATAATTGAACTTTTAAAGAGTCCAAGATCTCATGTTTGTAGGACGACCTGTCAAGCGGTGGGACATTTGTTTGAATACGTTAAAGATACAAGACGACCTGTAAGATTATTTTCATTGTTTTGAAGTGATGTTAGAATATCTAAACCATTTTGTAGTACCAGGTATATTTTTTCTGTGTTTTAGGAATTTGATGAAATAGTTGACAGCTTATTGTGCCGTACAGCAGATTCAAATAAATTTATTAGACATGATGCAAACCTAGCTTTAGACTGTATGGTAACTCACATTCCAATCCTACATGCTGTACGAGCGATTTGCATAAAGGTACGCTTTATAAAGGGTTGTCCAATAAGAGTGTCAGAACTTTAAAATGAGGCACAATGATTAGTTCAAGTGATAATCCAATAATTTTTATTTCATCTTGAATAACAAATAATGACATTGTGTTTTGAAAATAAAATCGTTCAAATGTCTGCCTCGGCTTCGTCGGGTGGAGTGCATTCTGGAGCACCAATATTCAATTACTTTCGCACATATCGCGTAGAATATTTTCAATGGTGATCTAAATAGTTTCGTTTAAGATCACTAATTATTCGGGGTTTATTACTGTAAACCAAAGATTAGACATAACGCATTATCTTGATGGCCAGTTGAAAGGAAAATTTTCTTGAAATAAATCGCCTGTCTGGCGAGATATGTGACCGACCGGTTGTCTGGTGAGATGTGAAGTTACATCGTCTTGTTGAAAGAAAACTCTGTGTATAACCATATTTATCAATTTACATCAAAGATATTTCGTTAGCATATTCCTAAGCGTGCAGCATCAACAATAACACGATTTCAGCGCAATAACTCCACCAAACAGGGACTTTTTGAAGATGAACAGGTAACTCCTGAATCACTTGAGGATTTTTATCAGCCCAAAACCCTGGAGTTTGATTGTTCACAAACCGTTAAGCTAACAAAAAATCCCGCAGTATGGAGGTCGCCTTTCAATTGCTCTAGAGTCCAATTCGCCAGCGTGAAATTAATGATGATCAGCTGGCTATAGTTATTGAATTAATTGAACATTATAAGTCTTACAACAAAGATCATGATGCCAAAATGTCGTCTGAAGAAAGCTGAAAACAACGTCGAATAGATAAATTCGGATCTCCCACATTCCGTCTTACTGCAAAGGTGTTTTCCAATGACACGGCAGTCCGACGACGAGCAGTTACTGACTCAACAGCAACTGAACCAATTTATTAAAAGTTTTCAACGGGGTCATAAATAGACCGTTCGGTTGGTCGATTATGTTGACTATTAATTTCACACAACGCTCGAAAAGTTTGCTGAACTGAGCATTTTGATGGTAAGTAATTTAATTTTAATAAATGAAATAAATATACTAAATTATATATTTAAGAACAAAAAATCAATATATAATTTTGAAAGAAGCAATTTTTGCAAACTCCAGGGCAAGACGAAATCACAGCAGACATGTTGAAACATATGGGAGAAATGGAGAATGTTTGTCACTACTAAAGGATATCATAATAGAAAAGAAAGTACCAACATACTGGAATATGGGTATATTATTGTCCTTGTTTTAAAAGGGAGATATCAATGAATGTAAAAACTATAAAGAGATCACACTAACAAGTTTTCCTGGAAAAATATTTACCATAATAAGAGAGCATAGGGTAAGAGAAAAATTGGAAGCAATATTAGAGGAACCCCAGCATGGTTTTAGAAAGGGTAGCATAGAAGCACACAAGATCTAATATTTATAATTAGACAATTAGGTTTGGTCTGGAAACGTCTAAAGAGAAGAGGAGTAGAAGGGAGGGAGAGTATAGAAATTATCAGGGCCTCATACAACAACAACAAGAATAAAGTAAGAATGCATAACGCTGAATCCATAGAATTTGAGACAGTCCACTGTTATTTTCTGTAGTTATTGCAAAGAAAATTGCAAGAATACAAAAATAAGTTTCAGAAAAATGAAAACAGTGACAACACAAGAATTACTGTTTATTGATTAAATTGGCCCTAATGGTAGATTTTGAAGAAAAACCACAACATAACTCAGCGATATATAACGAAGAACTAAGAAAAGTAAACATGGAAATAAATATAGACAAAAGCAAAACAATGGTAATTGCAGGCACAAAAATAAAACATGAACTTGTACTCGATGAGAAGGTTATGGAGCAGGTCAAAAACTATAAGTATTTAGGCACAATAATAGAAGATAATGGAAAAATGGACCGTCAAATGAACGAAAAAATGGGAACCTAAAACAACATTCCTAGGAAAAAGAGAGATACCGAAAGAGGTAAAAGCACCGGTGTACAGCGAATCTTGGACCATAACAAAGAGAAACAAAAGTAGAATTGCAGCTGCAGAAATGAGATTCCTATGCAAAATAGAGGGAATTACAAGAAGGGATAGAGTGAGAAATACAACAGTAATGGAACAACTGAAAACGAAACCAACAGAAAGAGCTATAGAAAACAACTGATCCGGCTAGGACAGATTCACAGAAAGAAAGAATGAAGAGAGATTAGCAAAAGAAATCTATGAAGCGAAAATACAAGGAAAAAATAAAGTTGGACGTTCAAAGGTGAGATGGGAAGAACAAGTTCGGCAAGGGACAGAAAAACGAGGAATTAATTCGAATTATGCTAGAAAAAAAGAAAGAAAGATGAAGGGTAAAAATTTATGAAATACCATCATGCTGAAATATAAATTGTCAGTCTTACACCTAACGGTACAACGGACTTTTAGATTAAATAAAATAAAAAGTAATAAAATTATAAATTGAGTGTCTAACGAATATTTTTTAGTATATATTTTCCTGTAGTAAATTGTAGCAATTATTCTAAATATTCCTTCATACAGATTTTCTGATAATGTCAGATGAATTCGTGAAATTGAAATTACACAGTTAACAGCAGGTACTTACAAAATAAAATGTTTGTAACGTTTAAAAAAAACATTTTTACCGAACTCACCACCAATAATGTTGAATGGAACTGGCGCAAACATGTTGGCAAGAAGGAGTCATGCCTCTTACCCTGCACTAGGATGCATGCGCTAACGCATGCAATAACGCAAGTTGAAAGGCACGTTGAACGGAAAAGTTGAACATGTGTTGACATACCATATGGTCGATTGGTACAATGTACTGAACGCAGCAATTTATGAGTGACATTTCAAACAGCGTTATCGCTATTACATTAGGTCTGATACTCTTATTGGAAAACTCTTTACATTCAGTCTATATCAACGTATTTCGAATTTCAGATTATAATAGTTGATACTTAAAGTAAACTTTACTATTGATTCGAATATAATTAGATTTGGAAAAGTTTTCTCATATTATTTTAGGGACCAGATCATAAAAACGCATTGGTCAGAACTGCTACAGCAAGATTGGTTATATGTGCCGTAGTCATAGCGGGACCTAACAATATATTGAATCCAAATAGCAGTGACTATAGCAGAAGAAGAGTTATTTTAAATATGGTTCGATTCTTAAATGATAAATGCATGGAAACAAGGTAACTGTAAACCATTTCTTAAAGTCAGGTGATATTATTTGCTTATCCAGATCCTCATGATGCATTTTCAGATTTTATGCAATAGTCTTTCAATTTGAGCGGTTTTTTAAATATCTGCCAAATAACCACATCTTGCAGCTCCACAAACGTCCACTCTTTTGTCAAAATTTTGGATGACATTTTGGCATAACTCTACCTCTCATCCTTTAGTTCAGGAATCGATTGTGGGTTGTTCCTACAGACCTAGCTTTTTATGTAAGCCTAAAGAAAACAGTCCAACGGTGTCAAATCACATGATCTTGGTGGCCAGTTAACATCACCGTTTGTTGCTACAACTCGTCCAGAAATGTTTTGTTTCATTAATTAATTAATTGTTTCATTAGCAGACTGAGGTGTAACGCCTTCCTGTCAGAACAATATATCCTCCAGATCAATATCATTCAATTTAGCCCACAAAAATCCAGTTATCACCTCACGATATCGAACACCATTCACAGTTACAGCTTCACCAGTAGCATTCTAAAAGAAATATGACCCAATTACACCTCTTGACCATAATGCACACTAAACAGTGACTCGTTTAGCATGTAAAGGAATCAATCGTGGATGTTCCTCAACTCAAATGCGGTAATTTTTTCATTATCGTAGCCACCAATTTCAAAATGTGCTTCATCTGAATGGATGGTTTTTTTGAGAAACATCATCGGATTGTTCTTTGATCCAGTTGACAAATGCACGACGTTCGACGTTTTGAATAATACGTTGGCTTTAGTCCCTGTGTTATTTGAACCTTATATGCCTTCAGAGCTAAATCGTTTCTTAAAATACGCCATGTTATGGATTCACTGAGTCCAAATTGTTGTGAAAGTGGACTAATGAAAAGTTTTGGGTTTTCGACAACACTTACAACACGTATCAAATCAATATGCTCTTGTGAAAGGCCACTATGACTATATATTGTTCTTATTTTATCTTCCGAACCAGTTTCTTGAAATTTTTTAACAATTCGATTGATAGTACTTTCAAATGGATGATTGTGCAAACCGTAAATATAACGTAATTTTCTAAAAACATTTTTCACTGAACCACCATTTTTATAAAATAATTTAACAATTTGAACGCGTTGTTGTATAGGTAACTTCACAACTCCATCTGTGGTTTATTAAAAAATTAGAAAAACCACTCAATTTGAAAGACCAGTTATGTATGTAGATTGTGTACATTTAGTGATGTATTAGAATTTCCTTAAATTATTGGGTTAATGCAAAAATTCGTCCCGTTTTTGATGGTATATGGCATTGCATCGCAAAACCAAAGTGTTATCTACTGCGTATCTATAAAGTTGTGGAGTTTTAATGTTTGACAGAAGACATTTCAGCAAATACTTGTCGTTTGATTGTTTTTTAAATTTTCTTAAGCAATAAAAATATTATTTGCATCATGTTACGTTTTTTTTTATCCGAAAAGGTAAGAATGCTTCGCAAACGCAAAAGAAAATATATGCTGGGTTCAAAAAGTTTCGTGAAAACGATGAGTCGAGGTTGATGGCACCGAAATACTGGCGCTAATTGAAAGTGATCGGCATAATTTAACAACTTCAGAGATCGGAGGAAATTCTAGAAATCAGTCAGTGAAGGCGATTACATCAACTCGGAATGGTCAGCAAGGCCGATGTTTCGGTATCGCATCAGTTAACAACGAAAAACTTTAGAGATCGAATTTCAGTTTGTGATTCTCTATTCAAGGTGATAAAAAGTGATTGCTTAAGAGATCATAGTGTAGGCGCAGAGACGCTCCTTCAACCACCACAAAAGATATTTTGAAGGGAATACTACCATTTATTTAGGTCGATTCAAAGTAGCTTAGATAGTAAAAATTTTACCTCCTTAGTAGACCATTGAGTTAGCCATATTCCTTTCATAGAAATTCACACCGGGAACAAACACAAACATCCATGCCCGCACAAGGATTCGAACCCGGGACCTTTTGAGCTATTCACCCACTAGATCACCGCGGCCGGCTACCTGGATTAATTCTTTAGCCAGTAAACTGAGAACCTCTGTGAGCGCGGGATTATACCGCGATCGGTGAGATGGGGAAAGGTCGTGGAGAAAGTGCCATCAAACAGAACAGCAGAAACACAACTATTTATAAGTAAAATTTTCCTTTAAAAAAAAATATAGGACGAACTTTTGCATTAACCAAATATATTAATATTATATGAACTAAAAACTTATCACTTATTTTATTTTTAACTTTGTGACTATTGTTTCGTGACATTATTAAATATGACTTTAAACTTTTAAAGTCGCGCTTGATAATGTTACATTATTTAGGAAACTATAGTCACAAAATTAAAAATAAAATAAAGTGATAGATAACAAAGTGAAACATTTGTTTTATTGAATTTATATTGAACTTTGTTTTAGAAAATTTGGAGAACGTCTTTATAAGTTACTTTGCACCGACAAAATGTTCGATATGTATATAAGAAGATATCTTGAAAAAGAAACGGTGCAAAAACTCAAAGCTGCTTTCAAAAAGTACCACGCTAAAAATGGTCTTGTAGAGTAAAAATAGGAATATATCACTGATATAATTAGTGTATATTATGTAAATAAGTGTATATATACATTAAAACATAACTGTAGTTTTGTAAATAAAAATAAAATTGGTTCAGAACTACAATCATAGGTCTGTCCAACAAAAAACATAAAATTGGTTAAGTAATTTGCAAAGTATTCTTGATGGTAAAAGAAATCGTCCGAAATGTGATGGAAATGTTTAACGATTAATGATTATTAACGATGACCAATTATGCTATAATTGGTCTACATAATCAATATAATGAGGTTTTAGATACATTCAGTGAGATTGAACTAAACAAAGTTCAATAATTACGTAGTTAACAATGATAATAATTAAAACACTTGGTATTTGTTTCACAATATATTCAAGATATTCTCTAACATGTTTCGGCCTCGCGACCATTCTCAAAGAGAGTTATGTATAAACTAAACTAAAGTTTCAAAGTGCTGTCTAATGGAAGTCGGTTTTTTCATCTCGTTAAATTTATTACACTATCAATAATTGGAGTATTTCCGAAGTCTAGCTGGGTGTTTGTTAGGTTTTTGCCGTCGTATATGGCTTTTTTAATTTCGAAAATTTCCAGGTAATTTAACAGCCTGCTTTTATTGCAGCTATGTATTAATTTGGTATTATTAATGTTAAAAAAAAATATATATATCAATTCATAATATCAATTCAATTAGTTCAGTAAGAATTTATGATAGAGTTGTAAATTTAACAAATGTTCAGTTTGATAATGAAGAAATTAAGTTATTAGAAAAAGGCCTCAAATACTGTCCAAACTTCGTCAAATCCACAGATATTGAAATACTCGCAGCCAATTTAGAGAATCTTTTAAGTAGTTTAAATAAAAGCCAATTAGCAAAATATAACATTGCAAATATAATAGCAAACAATAAAATAAAAAATAAATATTCCAACGAACTCAGAATAATTAATAAATTACGTAACAAAATTTGCCAAAACAATTTAATTCTTTGCAAAGCTGACAAAGGTAATACTGTTACTATTCTAACAAAACATGAATACCTACTAAAAATGAACACACTCATCAACACAGAAAACTGTAGAGAACTCAAGACCGATCCAACAAAAAAATATCATACCGCTGTAAAGCAAATTACAAAAACGTACAATGAAACCTTCTTAAATATATCGCAATCCAAACTAGATACCATGAACCCAAAATCTCCAGTCTTATACGGAATGCCTAAACTGCATAAAGATGGCATTCCAATGAGACCAGTCGTTTCTTATGTAAATGCTCCTGCATATAAACTTTGCAAACAACTCAACAGTGATCTACCATTATTTATCGATTTCAACTCGCCCAAAGCAATCAAAAATACAATAGAACTAACAACAAAATTAAAAAACATACAGATACCTCCCAATGCAAAGTTAGTTTCGTTCGATATAAAAAGCCTTTTTTCCTCCATTTCGGTACAAGATCTTAAAAATATCCTCACTGAAAGAATTCATGAATGCAATCTTGAAATCGTACACAAAAATGCTCTCATAGAAGCTATCAATGTATGTACCGAACAAAATTATTTTCTGTTCAATTCAAAATTTTGCCAACAAACGAATGGATTACCAATGGGAAGCCCCCTGAGCCCCCTCCTGGCAGAAATTTATATGGCTAATTTTGAAAACAATTTATTTAGCGACACTAATTATACAAGACACATACATTTTTGGGCCAGGTATGTCGATTATATTATTTGCATATGGACTGGTACAGAAAGACTATTGGGTCAATTTCTTGAATATTTAAACAGTGTAAACTCAAAAATCCAGTTCACAATAGAAACAGAGACGGATAATTCATTAAATTTCTTAGATTTAAAAATAATAAGAACACCGAATAAATTAGAATTCGAAATATTTAGAAAACCCACGTATACCGATACAATTATTCACGCAAGTTCAAATCAGTCATGGAATGTAAAAATGTCCACTTTTCATAGTATGACCCACAGACTTCTAACGATTCCACTTAAAAAAGACAGCTATGAAAAAGAACTTAATATTATCAAAAATATCGCAAGGAATAATGGATATCAGCCAAGCATCATAGATAAAATGATAAAAAACAAGATTAAGAAAAACAACACCAAACATTTTTATGCCGCAACACCCGAAAAAGATTCTAAAAATTGGCATGCTATAAACTATATTCACAAATTAAGTTCAAGAATCACAAATCAGTTAAAGAACGAAGATATTAATATTATCTCTGTTAATAAGAATAATCTTGCATCGATGTTAAACAATAACAAAGAAAGAGCAAAATTTTGTGACAAATCTGGAGTATACGAAATTAAATGTAATATGTGTGACGCTATTTATATCGGCCAAACGGGCCGATCGCTCAATGATAGGCTAAAAGAACATAAATATTCAATTTTACACAATCAGAGAAAGACGGGCTTTGCCGAACATTGTATAGACCAGAACCATTTTTTTAACATTAATAATACCAAATTAATACATAGCTGCAATAAAAGCAGGCTGTTAAATTACCTGGAAGTTTTCGAAATTAAAAAAGCCATATACGACGGCAAAAACCTAACAAACACCCAGCTAGACTTCGGAAATACTCCAATTATTGATAGTGTAATAAATTTAACGAGATGAAAAAACCGACTTCCATTAGACAGCACTTTGAAACTTTAGTTTAGTTTATACATAACTCTCTTTGAGAATGGTCGCGAGGCCGAAACATGTTAGAGAATATCTTGAATATATTGTGAAACAAATACCAAGTGTTTTAATTATTATCATTGTTACTATGTTTCACCAAGAGCCAACCGCGCAATCAATCAAAACAATTACGTAGTTACTTTATAAATTCTCTCCTTGAGTGGGAAGGCTTCCTAGACGGTTTCAATTATCACTCGTGCGTATATTTTGTAACAAGACTAATTAAACTTCCAAAGTAACCTAAACAAATTAGTTCTTACCAATATATCAAGCAGTAAACATTGTTTGGCGTAGCAAAGAGAACAGTATCGTTGATACAGCGCTATACAAATATAATAAATCTGCAACGGAGATTTTCAATTTGCTCAAAATCGTTAAAAATATCGAAGACGCTATTAATCGCGCTGTGAAACAATTCAAGATCTCCTCTGTCGATGACGGGTCAGGTGGGCGGCCCACTTTACGACTCTCGACCATAGAACTGGTGTTCAACCACCTTATCTCAGACACCTCTGGGCAACGGGCGTTTGCATCAGAAGTACAGCCGCTTGATGATAAGAAACTTCATCTAACATGGATACCGGTTATACAATAATAAATTATATATTGTGCCAAAACCCTAACTTGATCGACTTTAATGACAAACTAAGAGAGAAATACTAATTTTTGGGTTGTAGAATAAACAAACAAAAATATGTAAATATCTAAATTATCATAACATAACGAAGTTTAGTTATTGATATAGAGTTGGCAAAACTATTAAAATGATACTGTTTGTTGCAAGGTGGATATTTTCCTCGTTGTTGGTTTCTGTCTATTACGGACAATAAAATAGATTACGTGGATTTCTTTAAATGCAACTAAGGTAAATACATGAGAGCTTTAGTTACCTTAACTTCCTATAGATAGATGGTACCACTTATCGGACGTGCCTATAACTAGGCCTCCTTAGTAAAGATGGCGCCACCAAACCGAACATTCACGTAGCTGAGTCTCCTATATATATAGAGAACGCAGCATCACATCTTCAACTACCTTCGTATAGATGACGCTACGAGTTATAATTTTATTGGCCTCTTAATAAGGGTAATACAACAAATAGTTAATACACTTTATTTCTATACAGGGTTGTAGATTAGTATTGTTTTAACAAACAAAACAAAAATAGGGCATATAAAAGAATATATATTTTATATATGGATAACCATACATAATGGAGAGAAAGAAATCTTAAGAAAGTTTTAATATATATTAATTTGTACTTCACAATAGAGTACAAAAAATAATATTCGTTTGCATAAACAAAATATAGTAGAAAGAAATCAAACACATTTATATTTACATAAATTTTCTTTTGTTGAGGCAAATTTCGAAGATCTTGAGACGTTACTTTAATCTGAAAAAGTGAAAATGTAAATTACATTAATTCAATACTACAGTTATTAATAAAATATAGGAATTTAGAGATGTATCAATAGAAATAAAGGACTTACCAATGCGCCCTTCGTGAAAATTATAGTCTATACATCGGCCTACTGCCTGTTATTCGTCCAATTGCTGAAAAAATTGGAAATAGTTTTATTCTGCGCTATACTGAATCGATGTAAAATCCTGCTTAAAATGGCAGATTCTCCCAGAGCAGGTTCGATTCGTGCCAGGGATAGATGAACAGATATGGCAAAAAATACAATGCGAAATTTGCAGAAGACTTTGAAGGATAGGAACATAACAGAATACAAACACATAAAAACCATAGTTTTTCCAGTATCGCTATATCCCGCTGAAACATGGATCAATATATTGCTATATTCCGCTCAAATTAATGAATCCACAAGGCTATCCCAAATTATTCATGAACTAAACTAAGATTTTTCCGACACATTGAATGCGGGGATGGCAGTAACCTAGAAAGACTGGTGCTGCAGGAACGCATATTAGAACGCAGGGTACTAGGTTACGCGGCAGACCTCCAAAAAGGTGAATAGACCAAATTTTAACTGTTTCATCTCTCCAATACACAACCAAGGAAGCCAGAAATAGAGAACGCTGGCGAGTACTCCGAAAAGGCCGCAAACCGAATGAGATTCCATAGATCACGACTCTTCTGTAAAGAAGAATACGAAGAAGATACTAAATCACCATTAAAACAGAAATGGCAAGTGAAGAAAACGTTGCTGCTGTAAGAGCCACTATTGTAGGATGTAAAAAAGACAGTATAGCCGGTGCTGGAGGACATGATTTTCTTATAAATTAGGGCATTGAACAACAACTTGATGTATTTTGCGAAAAGGTTTGTTTTTTCAAGACTACAAGATTTTTTTACTTAAAAACTGAAGCCTCCTGTTAAGAGTCGTAAGGTCGTAGATTCCTCCCGTTTAAAATCTCTTGAGGCATTACTACTACTTAACGTTTGTTTAATAAACACAGATATTACTTATATGAAAATATGAATATAAATGTTAATATTTTCAAACTGAATAATAGAACACACATGAACGCGGACAACACACGTTTGTCACCTTTCAGGCAACTGTCGAATCCTAGATAGAAAAAGAGTTGATAATTTTGATATAATGTGAAGTTATTGACTTTTTTTGGTAATCGTTTCAACAGATAGGAGCAACTCGTACTGCATGTTGCCCTGGTTCCATCATGTATATAGCAACACTTTTTAAAAACATTAAAGACACTCATTTATTTGCAACTAGCGTGTAATTGACAACGAATTCTATTTAATACACCTGTAAACATGTTGAGACCAAACTAATGATGGTGGAGGTGTTTTTCTTGACGGTGGTGAAGGTGTGATTTTTTTTCATGTTTCGTCGATAGATGGGTCGTGCGATTTATTGGTGGCTGGCTAACTGGTATTAACCATAACATTATGGTACGTAGCGGATACAAAGCCAAGCGATGGAAACGCTTGGGTTTGCCGATATTTTCAGTGGTGGGATAATGGAGACGTTGGTTTCAAGATGTCTAGAGGTGCATCAAATATTAATTCTTGTGCATATTTCCTTCAAATAGCGTCACATAGTGGGACATAATTGTAACTATATATATATATTACAGATAAGTGAACTAATAGATTTTAATATTAAATCTAGAAGTAGGTACAATAAAATCATTTTACAACAAACATTTCTTTGAAATCAATTTTTTTCATTCATTCATGTTAACAAAATAAAAGCTACATATGTACATTCTACCTTTATTACAGTTCCAGATATATTTTAAATAAATTATGTCATGTAGCTTGCTTTAATTAATTCAAATTATGCCAAAATGCATGTGATTAAACAACACAAAATTGATTTTAATAGAAAGAAAAATCCTGTGAAATAAAATTGACATAATTTATCTGTATATACTAGGGTGTATCAAAAGTGTTTGTGTTTTTTTTATTAATAAGCAAAGGATTGTACTTCACTCAGAGGTTTAATACGATTTAAATTTTTTACTCTGACAAACATTTCTTTTTCAGTATTAAAGTGTTTATTTAAAGTTTTTAACAAGCGTGAAAATGAGTAAAGTAAGTCGAGAAATTAGGCCGATTTTAAGACACTATTTTAAAAAGGCTTCAAGGCAACTGACGCTGCTCATGAGATTTGCGAAATAGAACGGGAGGAAGGTGCCGTATCAATCTGCACTGGTTCAAATAGTTCCGGGACGAAGACATGTGTCTTGACAATAGGGGAAGATCTGGTCGTCCACGGTCAATTTGATGTCGATGTTTTAAGAGCAGGTTCATCGTGGCACTGAAGCGGAATAGAGGTACCTGCTCAAAAATGGGCTGAGGTCATTAAAAAACAATGGTCCAGGAATAACCTCTAGGTATACATTTTAAACAGTTGATAACTAAGTACCTTAAAAACGCAAATACTTTTGTTATACCCTAGAATAATTGACATTTTACATACAAAAGAAAAATATAACGTTATTAGATATAAACTTATATCGGAAAGACAAAAATAATATTGTTTTTGCTGGCCCCAATGAAGGTTTCATTTAACAGCCCCTAGTACCATCCTTGAGCTGTTAATCATCCTATTTGATGTACTTGTTCATCCAACTTGTGGTCATGCCTGAAAAAAAAAGAAAATCAAGATACAACTTTAAAACAATATATGTTTGTTGCATATGAAATAAAAATAATAAAACAATTTTATGAGAATATTGCTAAGAGTATTCCGGAAAATAAAACACAATATGCTCTACGATTAGAAAACATTAACGCTGAGTTAGAAAGACATATATCAGAGAGACAGTTCAGAGTCCTCACGAAAATGAATTTGGAGAATTGCTTTAGAATATTCTTCATTTTCAATTGTTCTATTGGAACTTTTAGTGATACATTCCTAATGATTCAAATCATAGCTTCCAAAGTAAGATGGCTAGTTTAAATTTTATGGTAAATAGATTAATTAATTTTCCTTTAAATAAAGATAATTATAACAAAGAATTAAAATTAATTAGGGAGGTATCTGAAGTGAATGGTTATAATAAGAACATTGTAGATAAACTAATTAGAAAACATAAGTTCAGAAAATTATTGAAAGAATCTTCGAATTTTTAAAAGGATCAGAACACAAAGAAATTCATGATAATACCATTTTATGTCCAATTAACAAGAGGACTAGACAAAGGATAAAGTAGAGCAACATAAAAAGTCGGGGATTTACGAAATTAGATGTCAAAACTGTGATTGAAGGTATATTGGGCAAACAAAAAGATCCATATTGACAAGATATAAAGAACATATTGCCCACATTAGATATGTGAGAAATGAAAAATCTTGTGTTGCCCAACATGCAATCGAACATGACCACAGTATAGATATTAGTAATTTAAGACTTAAAAGTGTTAATAATAATAGGGCTTTGGATGCATATGAAAGCATTCAAATAGAAAAATGTAAGAAAATCATGAACCGAGATAAAGGGTCTATCCCGTTCAGTCAACTTTTTCAATTATTAATGTAAGGCTAAGTAAACTCCACGGTTCATGATTTTTACACGCTTCGTTAAGTATGGTTTTCATATAAATAGAACATAGTTTAGTTTTAGAATTAGATTAAATCATCTCCTGATGATGCTAACATGGTTAGCGAAACGTGCGTCGAGCAGTTCAAAAAAGCGTTTTGGTGTTTAGTGGTAAATCTGTTCAAGTTTAGTTTTTCACACCAAAGGTTCCGACAGAATAATTGAAAAACTAAACTTAAAGAAATTTACCATTAAACACCAAATTTTATTTCACTGTTTACGTTTCGCTAACTATGTTAGCATCATCAAGAGATAATTCAATCTAATTCTAAAACTATGAATCGTGATGCTAGCCAAATGTTACATTAAGAATTCAAAAAGTTGATTGGTCTGGGGATAGATTCCTTATCCCGATTTATGGTTTTCTTACATTTTTTTATTTGAATAGTTTAAAAATTAATATGCGCCCAAAGCCCTATTACTGTCTACACTTCTAACATGTCCCGAGTTACTAACATTTATATTATGCTCGAATGCCTATCGAGCAACACAATATTTCTCATTTCTCCTATATCTGATATGGGAAATATGTTTATTTATCGAGATTTAACATAAACTATAATTGGAGCTAGAAACAGTAAAATTATACACTATTAACAAGAATACTAAGAAATAAAAAAATAAGAGCACTGATGAAAAAGAGAAATGAGACACTAAGGGAGATATAATGAAACTTAATACACTAACTGAAACTCATAAGTGAAATAAGAAATGAATAATACTGTATAACGAATAGCAGATAAAAATTGTAGAGTGATGGCAATGTGAAACTATTGGGGCATAAATAAACAAGGAAAGGAAAATATATTTAAAAGCTAGGAACGATGGTTCGAACGCAGCAATAACGTCGTTAAAGTATAACATTTAATTATCTGGGGGCAACAAGATATACTGACAATAGATTCATGGATAAAAAAGAATCAAGTTAAATAATAATGCAAATAAATTTTGCTACATGGAACGTCCGAGGACTGCTCTATGCAGGCAAAACTCACATAGTGGAAATGGAACCTGAGCAATACAAGATGACTATCACTGATTTATCCGAGATTCACTGGAGAGAGTCTGGTCACTTTACAACTTAAAATGAAGGCACAATATTCTTTTCAGGTCACAATTTGAGCCGAAACGGTGTGGCATTTGTGTTGACGAAACATGCTTTCAAATATGTAACTGTTTATGATCCTGCCGACGATAGAATTTTAGGAATAAACATCAATTGCAATCCATACACTTTGAATCTCATACAGGTCTACGCTCCAACAAGACATTCGACTGAAGACGAAGTAAATTAATTTTATGGAAATCTTGAAGAAACCTCCGAAAAATTCAAGATATTTCAATGCCAAAGTGGGTGAAATAATGTCTAATAATATCAGGAACATTGTTGGCACATTCCGTATGTGCGGGAAGGAGAAATGATAGAGGCGAACGACTTATTAATTTAAACAAACACTTTATTTAAACACCATATTCGTCGTCTGTACATATGGCAGGCTCTGATGGCAACTACAGAAATCAAATTGATTATATTTTGATTTGGTCTCGATGGCAATCGTCAATACAGAATACTAAAACCTTTTCTGGAGCTGAATGTGCAAATGACCACCGACTAATATATTCTAGATTTCATTTCAAATTGAAAGTACGACCTAAAAAGTCTATTCACAAGAAGCTACAAGTCTAGCATTCTTACGACTTTCAAGAAAAGATTCGCGAAAAACTGAGTCACTCCACTGTCTAATAACATAACGTCTTCCGAGTTTTAACCTAGGACACGAACCATTATTACTGAGTCCATAGATGAAACAAACACATAGATTTCAGAAACACCAACATTGGATGACTGATATCACCCTTGACATAATTGAAAAAAGACGCACACTCGGAAAAATGGGTATATGGTCAGAGGAACATTGCCTCAAATACTCCTTGCTAAATGGAGAAATCCAGAGAATAGGAAACAACACCAAAGACCTCTGCGAAGAAATTAACAAGAAAATATGCATATATGCAGATATCGATGGCATTTTAACCGAATGAAAAGACTTATTGCAGCAAATTCTTCCAAGCATACCCAATCCCAGCATATCTAATTTGACCAAAATGTGAACCTAAAGTATTAAAAACAGAAATATAAGCTATACGCAATTTAAAAAACGATAAAGCCCCAGGTTTGAATGGAATCACCGCAGAAGTAATTAAAGCAAGGGGTAGACATAAGATTGGTCGATCTCAGTATTTTTTCCCGTACACAAAAAATGGTCTAGAGAGAAATGCGAAAATTATAGCCTTATCGCTCTCATTCCACATGCCAGTAAAATCCTTCTTCATATTATCAATGAACGTTTAAAATCCTACTTACCATTGCAGATTCCCCCAGAATATGCTGGAATCGCTCTAGGTTCTAGGTTCATGGGAACAGATACTCAATATTCGACAAATAGTTGAAAAAGCCAGAGAAATTAACCATTCTCTGTTTCCTTGATTATCGAAAGGCATTTGACAGTATAAAATGTAAGAAATTATGTAGAAAATGGGGGTATCAGATCACCCGATTGGTTTAATTTGTCATCTATACGAAAAAACAGAGCAGTGGTGAAAATCGAAAATCAAACATCTGATGAGTCTTGCGTCAATAAAGGAACCAGACAAGGGTGCATCCTGTCGCCAATTCTATTTAATAATTATGGTTAATATAACATGCGTAGAGCTCTCGAGAATTGGACGGACGGGTGGTGTCAGTATTGGCGGCATTAAAATATCTAACTTAAGATATGCCGATGGCACTACACTTCATGCAAGATCGGCCGAAGAACTGACCTTAATTAACTAAAAAGTAAATGACGAAAGCCATCTTTGCGGACTAGAAATAAACGAGGAGAAAACGAAAATAATGATTATCGACCGTTAACATAATAAGATTAGTCAAATAGGGCAATTTAAGGTAGTGAGCCAATTCGTCTATCTTGGGGCTTTAATATCGAAAGAAGGCAGTAATACTCATGAGATGCGAAATGGCAAGAAATACAATGGGGAATTTGCAGATTTGAAGAGATAGACTTTTTGACTAGACATACACTGAATTCTTCTTAAGATCTTAATGCTGGTTCTGAACCAGAGTCATCGCGGCCTTCGCGTTATCAATGTTAGGTTATGTATTAACCTTTAGCTTTATTGAAAGCCTACCGACTGGCGAGTGATCAACATAGAACCTCGTTCGGAAGGTATCCCGCCTTACCCAGTCTCGAAATGGCGTAACAGAAGGGTGTTTTATTTCTATCTGTTTTGACACTCATGCCAATTGGGATACAGAACACAAGCCTGGTCTTTCTTTGCGAGAGTTACCCATCCACAGACTAATTTTCATCAAACTCCAACTCAAAAATTAAAATATTGAAGATTTTTAGAGCTATTGAAAAATTGATATTTACGACATTAGAAGATTCAAATAACATAAAACAACAGCCTAGAAGCCTCAAAGGTATTAGGAAAGAATACAGCAAAGCAATGATCTGACAAAAAAAAATTATGAATGATGACGCCCACGTTATTTAGTTGAGGCCATGCTTAGAGGCATAATTAAACGTTCATTAAGAACGCTAAATGAAATTTCTTAATTGTCACAGGAGTTACGGCGTACTCCTATAGCGTCTTGAGAATATGTGGTATCATTAAAACAGAAACCTTGCTATGTAGATCCACATACAATAAAAAATTTACAAGATTATATACAGGTTTATTCTATAGACTATTTAACAGCCAAGATCACCCGAGTATCTCAAACATAAACCACAGACAGTTGAACAGTTAAATATTAAACTTGAAGAGATTTACCACTAAACACCAAAACGTTTTTTTTTTAACTGCTCGACGCACGTTTCGCTAACCATGTTAGCATCATCAGGAGATGATTTAATCTCAGTTAAATATTATTAGGTTCTCAACTTACTTCTCAGCCTATACTTTTTTCCCCTGATGTATAGTTATTATTTTTTTTTTAAATACAAGCCTACTGTGAATATAACCTAAGAAATAAATCAGTTGTAGACGCGATGTTTGATATACATTTGTGGTACTGCATTCTTTTCGCATTTGAAATAAAAAAAAGGTAGGCATAGGAACTGGCGCCAGAATTCTTCAAATGTATAATTTCAAAATGTAATTTTTTTCACATAGGAGCGAGGATCTAAACAAATATAGAAAATGATCATTTAGAAAAATTAATTATACAGGGTGTTTGGTGCATCGTTTGCCAAATTAAAATGAGCGATAGGAGGGGTCTTTTGCTACCTCCTTAGCCTCCATAAAGCATTTTGGGCCCACAGGTTTTTTATGTTAATTTTTAAATATTTTCTTGAAAAATTCCAAAAAATAAATAAATATTTTTATGTATAATGTTGTAGGATACTACGAAAATGAAAATTACATGCAAGCGACCAGATTACCTACCTGATAGGTTCAACGGGGATAATTACCTTGAGTTGCTGAACAATGTCTTACCCGAATTATTAGCTGAAGTTTCAATATTTAATGAAGACAGGGGGATAGCCAGGGAGTATTTAAATAATATTTTCCCAAATTCGTGGATTGGGAGGGATGGCCCTATTCCATGGCCTCCACGGTCCCCAGACCTAACTCTGTTGGATTTTTATATCTAGGGAGGGGCAAAAGAACTTGTTCAAAAGTCGAAACTAGAGAAGATTTATTATAATGCATAGAGGCGGCTTTTGTCATTATTAAAGAAAAAATTCTTTTACGTACTACTACGCGAAGGCGAAAATTGCGCGCGTGCATACGCAACGGAGGTCTCCAATTCGAGAAAGATTTGTGAATAATTAATACATTGATTATTAAGATTATTATTATTTTTACTTCACGTTCTTAACGTTAGTACCCTATGGAAGAAAGAGATAGCAACCAGATTTCACTGCGCAAGAGTGATATATCATTGGCAAACGATGCATCAAACACCTTGTATTACAATACTTTTTTGTAAAGTTCTAATGGTGAAACTGAATGATACAAGTTTACAAATAATCATTTTGCAAGAAATAACAAAACACGTACTTTATTTCTGACAATTTAAACCAATAGACAATAATTTTGAGAAATGAAATTTATTATAAAATTTTAAAGAATTTTTAATTTTAAAATCCGCGACAAAAATAGTATTGAACAACTAGAAATCTATTTTATCACGCTAGTAAGAAGACTCCTAAGCCACTATAAAATATTCATTGCATGATGTGCATTGATTCATTGCAGAGATTAAATGTTAGAAAAATAAATAATATCAAAATTTTCAACGCAAATATTGATACCAGTATTGGAAATATTCGAAAATAAATGCTTTGTTTTTGTTACTCATTTTTCTACATAAAAATATTGTTAATTATATTATTTAAAACACAATTGGCGTCGCCAGTTTGGCGCAACACGTCACCAGCATGTCGGTGACGCGAACTAGATTTTTTTTATCACGCTAGTAAGATGACTCCTAAGCCACTATAAAATATTCATTGCATGATGTGCATTGATTCATTGCAGAGATTAAATGTTAGAAAAATATATAATATCAAATTTTTCAACGCAAATATTGATACCAATATTGGAAATATTCGAAAATAAATGCTTTGTTTTTGTTACTCATTCTTCTCATAAAAATACAAACAAATACAAACAAATACAAACAAATAAAAATACATAAAAATACTTACTCATAAAAATATTGTTAATTATATTATTTAAATACACAATTGGCGTCGCCAGTCTGGCGCAACACGTCACCAGCATGTCGGTGACGCGAACCCATAAGTTTTGCCCCTATCGAAAATCGCCCAACGCGGTTAAAGACATTTTTTTAACTGTTTTCACACAAAAAATGCTTATAATTCTCTCTGCTGTTTTGTACAGTACTGTACGAAGAAAATGCAAGAGGAGTCGTTGGGTTCTCTATGAACTCACAGCTGAGAATAAGAGTAGACGCTTTAATGTTGTTTTGTCATTGTCAGATACAAGAAAAATAAGCTGCTGTATAAGGTTGTGACCTGTGATGAAAAGTAGATGCTCTTCGATTAACCAAAGAGGCAAATATTCTGGGTTAATCCCAGTTAGCCATCAACTAGTATGACAAAAATAAATATCCACATCAAAAATATGTTACTCTGTATGTGGTGGGATCAGCTAAGCGTCTGCATTATAAGTTGCGCCAGTCTGGTCAAACGGTTACTGCGGTTGTAACGCCCTGGAGGAAAAAAGGGTCTTATACTGGCAAGATAAAATAGGAAGTCATTTAGCTTCAGGTCAACGCAGGACCATACACAGCAAAACGGACTCTAGAAAGGATCACCAATTGGGTTGAGAGATAATACCCCTCCCTTACATTTACCAAGCTTGGCCCCTCGATGGCTTCGATCCATGCATCACCTGGTTAATAGGCGCTCACATCCCTAGTGGACTTCGAAAAAAGCCGCAATGATTTTATCACATCAAAACCACCAAGTTTGTTTCGATCTGGGATCCGACAGTTTCCTGATATGTGGCGAAAGTATATAGAAAGTGAGGAAGATTACTTTGAAGATTAAGTTGGTATTACTTTTTTTCATAAATAAATCTCCAAGGTAGCAAAAAAAGTACGCTGGAGATATAGTTTGAAAAATGAAAGACGACAAAGTTATGTGAAACATAGTATTAAAAGCAGTCGTTTTTGTGTGGCAGGGAGAGGAAAATATTGCCGAACAAAGATTTACTATATATAATTATTGTTGCTTTAGTAAAGTTGTAACATAAGAGTTATTAGATTGAATCATCTCCTGATGATAAGGTAATGTCTGAATGATTGTGGAGTGTTCATATATTTTTTTCTATATTTGGGTTTTTCGTCACGATCTAAAACTCAAAAAATATCAAAATATCTGATCTTATGTAAATAAAGAATCACTGGGTAAAAACAAAAAATCAAGCGGAGACAAATTTTAAAAATATAAAAATGTTCTAAAAAAATATACAAACGTTTAACGTTTCGGGAAGTATTCTCCTCCCGTTTTCAAAACGAACCTAAAAATAAAGTATATTAATTTCTATAAATTATGAAAAGATAGAAAGTAAATATATTTTTTGTGTATGTAAATGATAATTGTAATACTAATTATTATAATTGTATTTTTTTTCACACAGTTATCGTAAGAACTCCAAGTACCCGGGTGTAACCAAGAATATTTGGGTGTCTACTGACGGTCAATGGCGCGTCTGACTATTCCGACTGTTCCCAATAATAATAATAATTGGATCTTTCTCGCGCTTGGTTGATTTAGCCTAAAGGCGTTCGCACTCCCTCTGACAGTATGGTCCCAATAGATCTTATTATTATCGCTTTCGAAAATATGTTCGGGATTGTAGTTGAAATATGGAACTCTCTCTTTTAACAGCTGCAGCTTCATTGCAAGTTCCTGGTGCAGAATCTTTGCGACTGCATCGTGCCTATCTTTATAATTAATAGCGGCAAACATCGTGCCCCAGTAATGTGTTGAATGGTTTCAGAGGTCGGACACCCGTATCGACACTGATCGTCCACAACACCACCATGTCGAACAATAAATTTAAGGTAATTTCTAGTGGAAATAACCTGATCTTGGATTGCCACTATAAATCCCTCTGTCTCGGGGAACATCTATCCTGCAGTCAGTCAGTAGTTCGACGCTAATATGTCGACTTGTTCTTGGTTGACCTCATTCTGATGTCTCCCCTGCAGGGATTTTTCTCTCTATGATTGCAACTTTTCTTGATCGATTTTCGCATAACTTTGAACCAGATTTTCTTTCAATTGCAGTGGCGTTAATAGATCAGTCTGACATATCGTTCTATGTAATTCCGACGCTTCTGCTTGTTTGAAAAAGTATGATTGCATGCTTTCAATTTGTTAAGCAAATTGCTTGCTTATATCGACCAAGCCTCTACCGCTTTGATGTCGTTGCAAGGTGGTGCGTTCTACACTACTTCGTGGGTGATGCCTTTGTGAGCAATGTTCTAAGCTTGAGTTGCAGATTTTGAACATCCGTCTTACTCCAGTTAACTACTCCAAATGAATACGTTAATATAGAGACCGCATGTGTTGATTGCTTTAAACAAACGTTTCTGCTATTAAAATTTGACTTGAACGCTTGTTTTACCCTCTGGTGAACTGAGAGCCGAGTTCATCTTTCATTGAACGATGATCGATGCGCCGGGCTAGTTAAATTCCCAGGTACTTGTATGTGTCTATGGCCGTCATTGCCGCGATAGTTTGGCCATTATATGTCCTGAAAGTGTTGTTTTGGAGCTTGCTCCTGTTGATACTGATGGTCCGACATTTTTCCAGTCCAAACTCCATTCCGACATCACTAGAAAATTCTTCCACTATTTTTAACATTTGCTCGAGATGATTTTTGACGAGGCAAACAATTTTAGGTCGTCCATGTAAAGCAGGTGGTTTCACCTCATAATGTTCGTGTCGTTTTTTAAGCAAAAACCATATTTGGTCGAAATTAATCGGTGCGAAAGAGGATTCATGGCGATGCAAAACCAAAGGGGATTTAGGCAGTCTCCTTGGAAGATACCTCTTCGAATAGGGACATTGTCTGTTGTTATATTATTGTCACCCTCCTTAAGCTGGATTTTGGTTCGCCACGTTGACATACATCTTTTTAGGAGATTGATTAAAGATTCTATAAGCTATTCATGTGGAACGGAATCAAAAGCCTTCCTATAATATATATACGCCATATTTAGATTTCTATTTTTGGTATAAGCTTGATTACATGACTAAATCAATCACCAGCTGTTCTTTACACCCCATTGCGCCTTTAGTACATCCGTTCTGTTGCGCAGCGATAATATTATTTCGCTCGCAATGCGCATATATGCGATTACCAATACATGCTGTTATCACTTTATATAGCTTAGGAAGACATGTTATCGGGCGATACTTGGAAGGATCCTGAGTGTTTTGATGATCCTTCGAGATGTCGCCCCTTAAGTAAGAAATAGTGGCGCTTTATGTGGTTCGGCCATTATCTCGTTAATTATATGGGTCAATTTGTTGTGAGTGCACCATAAATTCTTTAGCCAATAATTCTGTAGTCCATCGGGTCCAGGTGCTTTCCAGTTATAGAGATATTTAATTGCACTGGTTATTTCATCGACTGTGAATGGCTGATCTTGCATTTCTTGGCAGTTTTCATATAGTTGACGTTCTTCTCCTATCCAGCAAGCATTATTATTATACGATCTCGCGGTAGTTAGTTCTTCGTTCCAGTATTCCTCTATTTCATTTTTAGTAGAATATCCGTTGTTCGGGTTAGGAGTAGTAGAATTTAGATTTCTGTAGAATGTCTTTTCTGATCTCAAGAATAGTTTGTTGTCCATTTTCCTCTTATTACTCAGCCTGTACTTCTTAACTCTGGCCACATATACAGAAAGTTTTTGTTTCAGGGTATCAAGACATTGTTCTAATGTAGTGTTTGTTAGATCTCTTGACGAATGTATTTGAAATCGTCTGGTGATTGATTCAACCCATTTCTCTAACTTTCTGGTTCTGCTGCGATTAATCTATTCTGTCAACCGGCCAATATCTGCTCTAAGAGTTTCAACCTTACATATGAGTCTCTTTTCCCACTGGGGTACATGAGTTTGTATCTTTGATGGCGTAGCTGCCGTTCGTGGGTTGATCTTCATCCCAACCCCCTTAATCGCTGATATGGAGGCACAATAAATCAATAAATGCAGCTGCTCCAAGGTCTCAGTTTTCATTGCAAGAGGTGGTAGAATAATTTTATTCAGACAATCTAGAGCTATGGTGAGTTTTTTGCATGTATTTACTCTAGGAAGCAAGGGTCTACTAAGCGGATCCGTACCCTCATATTTCAAAATGGTCCTTTGAAGTTCAAAATTTAGACCTTGACTTAATTCGACCATATTTTCTGGTTGACTTTCAGCAGTTGGCACTTGGTTCGGTACTCCACCTTGTTGTTGGTGCTATGATTTCCACAGGCCCCTGTTCTATTGCATTTTCTATAACGGCATTTGGATCCTGCATTTGCATCTCGACCTCCTGTTTTATTGAGTTTAGTCTTGTTTCTGGAATTAATCCGTTTCTAAGAATTACTCGATACTGGTCCGCCACTCTCTGCTCAGTAACTACTATGTTGGGATATGCACTGGTAAATTCGGCATGTAGCCGTTGTCTGTATCCAACTCTTTCCCGTCTTAGTTGAGTCACCTTATAATAGATGCGCATGATTGTTTCATTCATGGAGGATGTCCACTTCATGCGTCTTCTGAGTATTCCCGCTTCAGTGAGTGCCGGCTGATGTACCGGCACAGCAAGTTCAACGAGTGTAGTCTCCGATATTTGTTGACTTCGAATGGGCGCTTTTTCAATTGCCTTTTCCGTTGCAAATCTTGTGGTACCATAGAGTTGAGAGTCGCCACTCGCTTCAGCCTCATCAACCCCGGACAAATCATACCGACGGTTCCGAAGGGTTCTTGTCCGCAAAACCCTACCGCCTTGCATGAAACTTTTATTCATTTCAAGCTCCATAACCATATGTTTTGGGTTCAAGGGAAAAGAACGGTCAACCAAGGCAGAACCTTGAATGACCATGGGAAAGCTATTTACTACCGGAGAGCGCTAGGTATCCGGAGACATCGTTAGAGACACTTTAACCCTGTGCCACTCAGCTCCTCGGCACGATGGATTTCCACCTTGAGCTTAGGGGATTTTTTACTCCAGAGGTTTACTCCTCTTAGCTCGGGTAGGTGGTGGCGCCACTCACCAAGCGGACTATCCGCCCCCTGCCTTATAATTGTATCTTGATTTAGCCTAAAGGCATTCGCACTCCCTCTAAGGGGAATATTGACTTGTCCCAGATATCCTAGATATCAGAAGGATTAAGCTCTGTGGGGACCCTTTCCCTGTTATCGGGCCGCAAGGTGACGCTAGAATTTTTTGACGTTCCTGAGTTGTTCAAGAACTTCCGAACGGTTCTCGCTGTTCCCAGTAGTGCTGTTTTCTGCATGGGCTTGGAAAGTTGCTCTTTGAGACCCAATACTTTTATGTTCTTCAGCAGGCTCTTTGGAATAACACCCGTTGTTTATATTATTATGGGAACTATTTCTACACTTTTCATGCTCCATTGTTTTTTAACTTGCTCTTGAAGTTCCTGGTATTTCTGAATTTTTTCCCTTTGCTTCTTTAATATATTATTGTTATTAAGAATGGCCACATCGATTAATAGAGCGCGTTTAGATAATTTATCCACAGTAATAATATCGGGCCTGTTGTGATCCAGTCTTCGCTTAGTGAGTACAGTACGGTACCAATAGATCTTATTATTATTGCTTTCGAGAATTGGTTCGGGATTGTAATTGTAATGTGGAACTCTCTCTTTTAACAGCTGCAGTTTTATTGCAAGTCCCTGGTGCAGAATCTTTCCGACTGCATCGTGCCTATCTTTATAATCGATAGCCGCAAACATCGTACATTCCCCAGTAATGTGTTGAATGGTTTCGGAGGTCGGACATCCATATCGACTGATCGTCCAAAATACCAGCATCTCTAACAATATATTTAAGGTAATTTCTAGTGGCAATAACCTGATCTTGGATTGCCACTATAAATCCCTCTGTCTCGGGGAACATCTGTCCTGCAGTCAGCCAGTAGTTCGACGCTAATATGTCGACTTGTTCTTGGTTGACCTCATTCTGATGTCTCCCATGCAGGGAGTTTTCTCTCCATGATTACAACTTTTCTTGATTGGTTTGCGCATAACTTTGAACCAGATTTTCTTTCAATTGCAGTGGCGTTAATACATCGATCTGACATATCGTTCTATGTAATTCCGACGTTTCTGCTTGTTTGAAAAAGTATGATTGCATGCTTTCAATTTGTTAAACCAAGTTAGACCAAGCCTCTACCGCTTTGATGTCGTTGCAAGGTGGTGCGTTCTACACTACTTCGTGGGTGATGCTTTTGTGAGCAATGTTCTAAGCTTGAGTTGTAGATTTTGTACATCCGTCTTACTCCAGTTGACTATTCCAAAAGAATACGTTAATATAGAGACCGCATATGTGTTGATTGCTTTAAACAAACGTTTCTGCTATTAAAATTTGACTTGATCACTTGTTTTACCCTCTGGTGAACTGAGAGCCAAATTCATCTTTCATTGAACGATGATCAATACGCCGGGCTTGTTTCATTCCCAGGTATTTGTATGTGTCTACGGCCGTCATTGCTTCGATAGTTTGGCCATTATGTGTCCTAAAAGTGTTGTTCTGGAGCTTGCCCCTGTTGATACTGATGGTCCGGCATTTTTCCAATCCAAATTCCATTCCGACATTACTAGAAAATTCCTCCACTATTTTTAACATTTGTTCAAGATGATTTTTTGACGAGGCAAACAATTTTAGGTCGTCCATGTAAAGCAAATGGTTTAGCCTCATAATGTTTGTGTTGTTTTTTAAGCAAAAACCATACTTAGCCGAATTTAATCGGTGCGAAAGAGGATTCATGGCAATGCAAAACCAAAGGGGGCTTAGGCAGTCTCCTTGGAAGATACCTCTTCGAATAGGGACATTGTCTGTTGTTATATTATTGTCACCCTCTCCTTGAGCTGGATTTTGGTTCGCCACGTTGACATAAATGTTTTTAGGAGATTGATTAAAGATGGACAAATTTTATAAATCTTCAAAACTTCCACAAACCATTCATGTGGAACGGAATCAAAAGCCTTCTTATAATCTATATACGCCATGTTTAGATTTCTATTTTTGGTATAAGCTTGATTGCATATGACTGAATCAATCACTAGCTGTTCTTTGCACCCCATTGCGCCTTTAATACATCCGTTTTGTTGCACAGCGATAATATTATTTCGCTCGCAATGCGCATATATGCGATTACTAATACATGCTGTTATCACTTGATATAGCGTAGGATTTGTAATTGTATTATTTTTATTATTATATTATTATATTGTATTATTATTATTATTAATTATTGTAATTATTATAATTTATAATTATTATAATCGTCAATGTAAGTATCATTGACATACACAAAAAATATATTTACTTTTCATAATTTATAGAAATTAATATACTTTATTTTTAGATTCGTTTTGAAAACGGGAGGAGAATACTTCCCGAAACGTTAAAAGTTTGTATATTTTTTTTAGAACATTTTTATATCTTTAAAATTCTGTTCGTTAGGCAAATTTATTACAAAAAAGAATCAATGAAAAATTTGTCTTTGTTTGGTTTTTTATTTTTACCCAGTGATTCTTTATTTACATAAGAACAGATATTTTGATATTTTTTTAGTTTTAGTGGCGAAAAACCCAAATAAAGAAAAAAAATCTCCTGATGATGTTAACATGTTCATCGAGAAGTTAAATAAAGTGATTTAACGTATTTGGGTATTGCTTTTTTTAATGTTTCATTAAAATATTCGAAATTTAAATCTGTTCATTAATTATCGCCCCCACTGTACAAAAGAAAATGCAATAGAATCATATTGCCTTATTTTAAGAATTTAGCTTAAACTCAAAGAGATTTACCACTAAACACCGAATCACTTTTTTAAAGTCCTCGAAGCACAGATTAAATCATATCCTGATGATGCTAACATGGTTAGCGAAACGTGCGTCGAGAACTTTAAAATAGTGATTGGGTGTTTAGTGGTAAATTTCTTTGAATTTAGTGTTTCACACCGAAGGTTCCAATAGAAAAATTGAATTTCGCTTAACTTTAATAAGGGTTTGGTTAACAGAGTTTTCAAATTTAAGTGATTTACCTTATTTACTGCATATATGGGGTATAATTTGGCTTCAGATCCGTCATGTGATACCTTTTCCAATCCTAATTGAAGCAGTTGCATCAATAATCATCCACAGTGATGTACCTTTAACAAAATTAGATATGAAAATGTTTTCGCATTAAAATTATAACAATAGAATATGTAAAAAGGAGTTATGTAAATAAAGTATTGAGACTGGTGGCGTAACGTTCGATCTGGCAACAGTTGTTTTCTCTTTTGGAAGGGAGGCTGGTCAATATATGATGATTTTTCAGTTGGCGTTTGTACTCCCTAGAGCCTTGGAGTACTTGGTGATCCATACCAATTGTTTTCATGAAGCGGATTTTTCTAGTGTGTTGTTGAGTGACAACAATTTCGAGAATAGGTGCGCTATCAAGTTTTGTTTTAGACTTGGGGGCAGTGCACCGAAAATGTTTGCAAAACTTCAACAAGCCTATGGAAACAGTATTTTGCAAGTGCCCAGGTTTAAGGTATTGTACTACAACTTTATACAATTACAAGAAGTAAAAGAAGCCATACAACGGTAAGAAATAAAAAAGAAACAAAAACACTTGTGTACTGCATCACAATATGCCTTGTCACATAACGATTTCAATGAACGAGTTTTTGAAAGGTAAAAAACATCACTGTGTCTCCTCCGCCCCCTTATTCACCAGAGTTGAGTATTCACCTCAAAGGACAATTTTGGAACATCGGAGAACATTGAAAAAACCATAACCGACCAACCAAAGGCGGTTCCAGTATCTGAGTCTCTGCACTTTTATGAAGAGTGGATAAATCGTCTACGGCGCTGTCGATCTTCCCAAAGTAACTACTTGAAGGATACAATGTAGAATTGTAATTTCAATTGAATAAAAGCTCGTTATCTTATTTAAACACCTCGTATATTTATTAAAAATATTTAAGACACTTACCTTTTGAGTTATTCAAATGAAAACTTTTGTGATGGTTTTCATCAGTTGAACCGAGATGTTGACGTCTTTTGTAATCCGGCGTCCTTTGTTGCGGTTGGTATTTGAATGAGTGACCTTCCTAGGAGGGACTTTGCTGTAGAGACGCTGACCTTCCGAGGAGAGAGTTAAGCTGTAGGTCCACGCTAAATAGCCTCAGTTGCTAATGTGCCTCCAAGCGAATCTCCTTTATATTTATTCAGCTGATTTGGTATTATTTTTCCACTTCCAGATCTTGGACTTTATTTACATAATAATAAAATAATAAAAAAAGTGAAATATATTCAAAAGTTTTTTAAATCGAATAAAACAATTTTATACTTGGTTATCTTTAAAACTACTAAAAGAGTTTTAAAGTAGTGTTTGAGAATGTAAAATCGTTTTTCAAACCTACAGTCACACAAATTTAAAAATAAAAGTGATAGATAACAAAGTATAAAAATGTTTTATTCGATTTAAAAAATGAACTATCACAGAGTAACGGACAAATAAATCAATAATATTCAAAATTATTACACTATTACCACAAATAATGAAACAATAGTTATTTACATACATGTCTGTTATATTTCTCCTCATTAATGCACTTTATAACTTACCTAAACTACGCCGCGAACATTAATTGTGCGTGTAACGTACTTACCTAGAACAACAGAGAAGCAACAATTAGGATACTTCAATAACTATGTTAATTTCATTAATATATTCATCAATAAACCTATAACACTTCCAATTTACTAAATTATGTATTAATTTGAGCTATCAAAACAATTGCCAAAAGAATATCAATAATAACAATGCAAACTAATCAAGAGAGCAGATTGGTTTCAAGGCGGTTGGCAAGTCTGAAACAATGAGTACAATTCATATGTCTCAGAAATAGTTATCAATGATAATAGAAAAGTGATTGACTTAAGATTAAAGCGTGCTAACTTAGGTCATAATAACTAATGCGTAGATAATTGATATATAAAAACAGTAACCATCAATGAGTTTAAAATCGATTGATCTACGATGATGCATAAGACGAGGTTTTTGCTTTTTTTTAAAGATTCAAAAAGCTGCAGTGGAAAAGGGAGCGAAAGTAAAATTAAGCGAATATGAAGCACTGATGAAAGCAATACATTGAAAAAGAAACTTTGGATGAAAAACATTAGATAGTGGAAAAATTAGACAATATGAAAAATAAATATCAACCGGGATAAAACTTAAAGATACAAAACATTATGGTCTTCGATATATATATTAAGATTCAGAATGATAGAAAGAAAGAAATAGAAAGCTAGACAATGAAAATATAAATACAGAATTAATGATGATATTAGAGAAGAAAACAGAGCAAATATTAAGTTTTTTTTCTTTATTTGGGTTTTTCGCCACTATCTAAAACCCAAAAAAATATCAAAAATACTTGTTCTTATGTAAAGAAAGAATCACTGAGTAAAAACAAAAAACCAAACGGAGACAAATTTCTCAGTGATTCTTTTTTGTAATAAATTTGCCTAACGAATAAAATTTTAAAGATATATAACATTTTTATATTTTTAAAATTTTGTTCGTTAGGCAAATTTATTACAAAAAAGAATCACCGAGAAATTTGTCTCCGTTTGGTTTTTTGTTTTTACCCAGTGATTCTTTCTTTATATAAGAACAGGTATTTTTGATATTTTTTGAGTTTTAGATAATGGCGAAAACCCCAAATAAAGTAAAAAATATATGAACACGCCACAATCATTCAGACATTACAAATATTAAGTGTCAAACGAGAGGAAATACATTATTAAAACAAGCACAGGTTACAAACAATGATAGTAAATGATAAGAATGAAGATAAATAATTTAATTTCGAAAAAAAGATGAAAATTATAATATAAAAAAGAATATATTACATAAAAGGAAAATAAGTTAATGGTTGATGGATAATCATATCAACAATATGGAGGAAGATGTTAAACAACGTAAGAAAACAAGCATTAAATGCTCAGACTAAGATAAAGACAACGTCTAAAACAATCTGAAGTAATAAGATCACATTGAGAATGAATTCACAGTATAAACGAGCAGACACAATAAGTTGGATTAGTATAAAGGACCCAATATTTACACTAGACATTAAGAAATAATAGGCAAATATTAAATAATATATGATCTAAAGGAGCAAGTAGAAAATATACGCATGAGTTGTAGAATAAGTTGTAAGTTGCTATTAAAGAATATAGAATAGATAACGTTAGTTATGTAGAAAGAAAATATCAAAAAGTCCACAAAGGAATATAAAATAGAAAATTGGAAAACTGCATAAAATACATAGAACGTTAGTTGAAAGAAAATACCAAAAACTCCACAATATTATTAAAAATAATAGATTTTCGAATATTAAATAATATGGCCATAGAAATTACTTTTTTTAAATCATAGTTTTCCAATAAGTGTGTCGGAACTTTGAAAAATAATAGCGGCAACACTGACAATTGGGCTGGAGAGCAGTTGGAAGGGGACTCCCACTTTGAGGAATTAATAATCTTTTCCGACGAAGCGTACTTCAAGCTTCATGGGCTAGTGAATAAATATAACTGCAGAGTATAACTGTAAAGTGATTCAGGAGTTACTGCTTCATCCTCAGAAAGTCATTATTCGGGGTCGTTTGTGGATTGAATGATTGATGGGACCTTATTTTTTTGAAGACAATTATGGAAACCATATTACTATTAATGGTGAAGGACATAGACATAGAATATCTCTGACCGCAACTGGGAGATCTGGACATAAATATTGTTTCTTTCAACTAGACAGTGCGACTTTGTCACACATCCTGCCAGACAATCGATTTATTGCAGGAAAATTTTCCCGGATACGTTATTTCACGACATAGTCTTGGATTATTTTCTGTGGAGTTTTCTTAAATCTCTAATTTACAAAAATAAACATGTCGAACAATTCTTGATTTTAAATCAATCATTCTGGTCACCACTGAAAATATAGCATGTAATATGTGTGGAAGAATAATCGAACATTGGGTTTCCAGAAGGCATTCAACCAGACGAAGCCGAGAGGGACATTTGAACGACATTATTTTCAAAACAATGCCATTATTTGTTCTTCAAGGAAAAGTGCCCAGTGATAAATGTAACGTCAGCAACTTCAATAAGAAAAAATAAAATAATCAAAAAAATGGCAATGCAAAAGGTAAGAAATACAGAAATTAAAATATTTAAACAGTGACAAAGGAAAATGCAAGAGAATTTTTTTTAACATAATTAAACATATTGAGTAATATATATATATAAATTTATTTCCCTAAACAAAAATAAGATGATGATGGAACAATATTATGGAAAACAGTGAATTAGAAGTGAAGTAGGTAGAAGATTATCATATGGAATACAAAATTGCAGATGTAATTAGCCAGAGGAGCAAAAAAAGGGGCCAATTAAGAAAAAGTGTAGTGCAACTGTGCCTTTGATGTCAATAAAGAAATTCATGCGTGCTTTATAGATAAAGAAAAGACCTCCGATAAAGTAAAGCACGAGAAACTAATAGAGCTACTAAGGGAAAACAAATAAATAAGCAATATTTGATGATAATAAAAATCTTATACAAGAACCAAACATCTAGAGCCAGTATAGAAGGAGAATATATAAAAGATATCCGCATAAAACGAGTAGTAAGGCAGGGGTGCATCCTCTCACCGATATTTTATAATATGTATTCAGAGGTCATCATTTAGGAATCATTTCGAGGAGAAACATCCGACGTAAATGGAGCTCCTATTAGTAATGTAAAGTATGTCGATGTCAAAGTCGCATTGGCGGAAAATATCGAGGATCTACAAAGAATGACGAAAAGGACAAGAGGAACCAGCAAATTCTACGGATTGAATATGAACTTAATGAAAACAAAATACATGTGTTTTACGAAATCACCCAAAAACAACTCAACGCTAAGAATAAACAATAGTAATGTTGAGCGAGTGGGTAGATAGAAGTATTTAAAAACTTGGGTTAATTCATAGAACATTAACATCGAAGAAATAAAAAGATTGAAATAGCTCGCAACACATTCTACAAGATGAAATCCTTCTTCTGCGGTAGGAAAGTAGAAAATTAATTGAAAATTCGAATAATTGTAAGTAATGTTGAGCGAGTGGGTAGATAGAAGTATTTAAAAACTTGGGTTAATTCATAGAACATTAACATCGAAGAAATAAAAAGATTGAAATAGCTCGCAACATATTCTACAAGATGAAATCCTTCTTCTGCGGTAGGAAAATAGAAAATGAATTGAAAATTCGAATAATTCGCTGCTACATATACTCGATTCTCTTTTATAGCATACAGGCTTTCAGCTTTAATAATTACATGATCATAGACTCGATACTTTTGAAATGTGGCTATTCAGAAGAATACATATTTTGGGTAAAGAAAGTCACAAATAAAGATGTCCTACCTGGAATATCCACCTAAAGAAGTCTAATAACCATAAAGATACACAAATTGGAATACTTCGGACAAGTAATGAGAGGACAACGTTACGAACTATTATTGATCCTGTAGAGAAAGATCGAGGGAAAAAGAAGCGTAGGAAGACCAAGAATATCATGGCTGCAAAATTTGAGAGAAAGGTTCAACTGTACATCGAAATAGTTATTTAGAGCAGCTGTGGGCAGGTCGAGGATGGTCATGAAGACGGCACCATAAGATCAAAAACTGTTAAGATGAGCAAATTAAAGATCAAAAACATACTGATTTGCTATTTTGCCAGCCAGGGGATCGTCCATAAGAAATTTGTGCCTCAAAGTCAAACGGAAAACCAGTATTTTTACGAAGGTATTCTTGAAAGACTTCGAAAAAGGGTAATTTTGACAGATCGAACTTCAAGAACACCGGGGCTGCATCACGACAATGCCCCTTGCCATACAGCGATTTTAATTAACGAGTTTTTAGTAAGTAAAAAAATCACTGGCTCCGCAGCCCCCTTACTCACCAGACTTGTGTCTTTGTGACATTATTTTTCTCAAGATTGAAAATTCACGTCAAATGATACAATTTTGAGACATTGAAGAACATCAAAAAAGGCTGTAAGAGTGGACAAACCGCCTCGAGCGATATGAGGTTTCCCAAGGCAACTACTTTGAAGAAGACAAATATATAATTATAATTACAACTGAATAAAAATATGTAAAAAATCATAACAGATTAAAGAAAAAAAATCGGGACAACGAAACGCAATTAGCAATTAAAATATAATTTTGCACAAAGAGCATTTACAATGTGCATTTTTGCAAGACGAGATGAGATACAAGGACATGTAGGTTGAACAGACAACACAGATTGCATATCAGTACCAAATTTAGATGTAAACTGATAGGGTAGGTTACACAGCCAGACGAATAAATGGAAAAGGGGTAAAATCATCACATCTCAATAAAAAGTAAATAAAAGAAATTGAACTCCAGATGGATTGATGACACCAGCAAGCACAAATATGCATTTGATAAGAACCTCAAAGAGATTTGATGATGTTAACATCATCACGACGTGATTATAGTGAATCATCTTCTTAAGATGCTAACATAGTTAGCGAAATGCTCGTTGAGAAGTTAAATAAAGTGATTTGGTGTTTAGTAGTAAATCTCTTCCAGGTTAGTATTTCATTCAAGTTTGACACCGAAAATAACCTGCATCCGATAAACGGGTAATTTTTGTTTTATCTTGAAGAACAAATAAAGTTTTATATTTTCAAAATAATGTGGTTGAAATGTCCCTACCGGCTTCGTCTGACGAAATGCATTCTGGAGAACCAATTTTTCGATTACTCTTTCAAACAAATCGCGTGGTATTTTTTAATGGTGGCCTGAATGTTTCGTTTAAGGTTAAGAATTGCTCGGAGTTTATTTCTGTAAACCAAACATAACCACACAAAAAAAATATCCAATGGCGTGAGATCGGATGATCTTTGTGACCAGTTGACATTACCATATTACGAAATAACGCGCCCAGGGAACTTTTCTTGCAATAAATCGATTGTCTTGCGAGATGTGTCGCACCGTCTCGTTGAAAGAAAACATTGTTTACATCCACATGCCCAAAACCGCACCAATCAATGACTTTCTGAGGATGAAGAGGTAACACCTGAATCACTTGAGGAGTCTGATCAAATCCTGCAGTTATGTTTGTTTCTAAACGCATTAAGCCAGAGGTGAGCTTCGTCGGTAAAGATAATTTTTTCCAAAATTGCGTCTCCAGAGTGCAATCCACCAGACGAAGCCGAGGGGGGCATTTGAAAGATATTATTTCCAAAACAATATGCCAATATTTGTTTTTCAGGATATATTAAAAATTATCGGATTATCACGTAAGTAGCAATCAATGTGTCTCATTTTAAAGTTCTGACACTCTTATTGAATAACCCGTTAGTTAAAGTAATATTTTTACGATTAACGTACAACATTATATTATTATTAACTTAATTATATTATTATTATTAATTAATTATATTATTATTAATAATTAATTATACTATTATCAATAATTAATTATATTATTATTAATAATGAATTATATTATTATTAATAATTAATTATATTATTTTTAACTAATTAGCAGGATGATACATACCTGAATTTATCTCGAAGTAAGTTCCAAACCAGTTTGGTATCCAACATCTTACTAGGACAGCACTAACTGTAAAATTTACTGAAAGCATCTCCAAGAAGTAAGAGATCCTGCTCTGGGGCACCATACATGTAATCTCATCCTACTCCTAATTAATCTCAAGCATTTTATTTGAAATGTTCAATCTCACATATAAGAAAATCAAATTTTCTTACCTGTATTCTTCATTTTGTATATATCTTCTATTTCACAGAATATTTCACTAATTAATCAAGCTTAATCGCGAACCTACGCTTAAGTGCACCTACCTGAAACAATAGAGAAAGAATAATTAACAGTTTTATTTTGCAAAATATATTACAGACAAATAATATATTAACCAAATAACTTTGTGTCATTCTAAATATTATAACAAAATGTTCCATTCGATCCATTCGAAAGCACATTTAAAAATACTGATTTTATATTACATTCTCTCAGTAGAGGTGAAATATCCTCCAACCTTTGTGTAGGAATCCACCTCCAAATCTTTTTATATTACTTATTCAGCATTAAGAAATGTTTGATCACTACATATGGGAGTGGCATGTCTATAAGTGTTTAACGATGCCAGATTTCGTTTTTCTAGAATGGTATTTTTTTGCATCTTATTAGGACATCTAGAAATGACAAGCAAGAATCCTAATGGTTGGTCGTAATACTTTGAAATGCTTCAGGTAAGTGTCCATATGATAAAGTGCCATAGATATATCCAAACTAAAGTTGGGTTGATTTTAGGCGCTTCGATGGCGTATGATTTAATTCAGTTCATTCAGATGCTCGTATTGCTGGGTAAAGTGATGAATCCATCGGTAGGTTATACTGCTGTGTATAAATTTTAAATGTTTTATTTAACAGTATGAGCTGCATTAGTTTGATCAGTGCCAGTATGGTTCTACTTGTCTAGTCAATTAAATGGTAGTTATCTGCTGATTTGTCTTCTAGAGGTCCAATCAGCTATATATTCTTCGAATTTTCGAAATACCTGGTCGATCCTTTAATTGCTTTAGTAGGGTAGATGTGTATAATTTTATAGTTGAATTTATACGTTGTCTAGTATTTTCTGAACTGTTTTACTGTATCCAGATATCCACTAGAACAAAGGCATTTCTTTCATATGGGAACATTTAAAAGCTTTTATCCTTTTGTAGGTTTCTTAGAGCCCATTCTTCAATTGCAATCAATTTTCTATTCAATTTTCAAACCTACTTTTCAATTGCAGATCCGATTCTTGATCAATTAATATGCTTCCGTTTCATTAAGGTTTCTCTGGTGCGATGCAAAGTTGAGTCACTTATACTTAAATCTGTTTCTAGTTTCTACTATTATCTTGTGCTATCTTATACGTTATAAAACTGGGAAAAGTATAGCAACGGACACGTGCAATGGTCAACTGTTTTCATCAACTAATATACACATAATATTCTCATACTTCATATGTAAACATATGGACGTCAAATTTTTATAACAAATTTTACAGTTTCCTATAACTCTAGTAAAAACCAAATGAATTTTTTACAGACATCAAAATAATCTAAGGGACAAGAAATAAAACATTAACTGCAACAGCAATAAGTATTTGCCAATTTAAAAAAAAATTCAAAAAACGCGAAAACATCAATATTTATCGAACAATGAATATTACAAAAAAAGGAGTAATTCATACTGTTACGACTTATTTTGTTACGATTGTTAATAATATATTGACCTCTTCTGTTACTTATGACTACTCTACAGCTTTGGGGCATACTCAACATTAAAGTCTGCTCTATTTCATTTCATTCAGTTCAAAACGCACTCAAAGCGCTGTTCCCGAGTATAAAACACCCCATTACGCCTTAGAAGCGAGTTGTTGAGATGTTAGTTGAGATGTGGTTATTGCGCATTCCATCGCAAAACCTCAACTTGGTGATTTTCAAGATATGCATATACCACTATATGAGGACGCGTATTTTCATTCATTAGTCGAAAATGAGAAAAGAATGATGTAAACGAGATCAGCTCTTCCACTAATGCTAATACCACCCCAAACCATTACACTGTTACCAAGCTGTCTGTGAACTTCCCGAACTGTAGTCAAGGTTTTTTAGATTTCTTATTAGAAAAAGTTATTCCATAAGCAAGTGGTAAGATGCCAAAAAAAAAAACACAAAAATGAACTTACTCTAAAATATTTTGGCAACATTACTTTAAAGTCCTTTACATAGTTAGATAATTTTGATGTGTGTATTATCTAATAACTGCATGTTTACAAATTACAAATAACATTGATGACACTCACCTGGAGGCATCTCGTAGTTGTTATTAATCCAGCTGTGGTCCCCAACATTTATTCATTCCAGAGCAGTACCAGTCATGATCCTGGCTGAGGCATTCCACATCGGACATAATATATGACAACCAAATTTAACTCTTTATGAAAAATGTTCGCTCATAACTATTATCTTTTAAATTTAAATATGCAAAAAGAATTTTCATCAATTGTGAAAAGAACGTATCATTTAACATTCGAAATACCTATTGTCTAAACAACCAAATTAAAAAAGCTAACAGTTACAGGAATTTAATAAAACTGTTGCCATTATTATGATGTGGAAATGTCAAAGATGCCTGAAAGCGAAGACATCAGAGTGCCATGTTCTGATCTGCTTTGGTTATTGCGTTATCTGAAAAGACAGAATAAAAATGGGAAATAAAATGGTATGCGTTACAATAGTGAGTTAGAAAAAAGAGTTTGCATTTTTTTATTGAAGTTAAGAATATGTGTTTGGTACATACCTACATAATTCAATTATTCTGTTCTGATACTTCTTATCATCTGTTTCAAGTATCACTTCACAAATCACTCGAGCTTGATTGCAAAATTCACTTACGCCTAATGCGCACCTACCTGAAACAATAGAAAAAGAAAATTTAAATTTATGTATAATAAATATATTTTCTAAAATTATACATTATACTCATAAGCCGGTCCTGGGTTACTGAAAATAAGTTATTTCGTGTAAAACAAGAATTTCCTGAAATATATCAATGTATTAAAGAAATAGAACAGAGACATTCGAATATTTCAGTGTACTGAATTATTGTTGCGTGAAAAAATAACTTAAAATTGCAGTAAGTTAAAAACTTTTAATTCAATATAAAAATTGTTATTTAATCAAGTAATGAATGACAGTCCATCACAACAGCAAAAACAACCACTGAAAACGATAAACTGAGAAGCAAATAAACAACTTATCAAGCAAGTAACAAGATCCTATAACAAAGCTCATCCAGCACGTTAAACTAGGTCAGGACCTGTTGATATCAAACTAAAAATTCCAATATTTTTAAATTAGTCAATTTATATTGTGTCAATAACAGGTAGAGGATATTTTCTTCTAGGGGTTGACTAGCAAACTATTTCTGATGCCAGAGATTAATAAAATGATGCAGGAAATACTACAAACTGTAAATGAAATAAATTAGAAGCTAAATAGGCTGGAAAGTATGGGTGGAAATTTGGAAAGAAGTATAAAAAAATGTAAAACCCTAAATTGAAAACCAATAATTAAAAAAGCGAACAGAAGGATAGGATAGGAAACGTGAATTAATCAGTTAAAATGAGATGTTGGAAAGAAACATTTAATCATATATGGCATATTAAAAGAAAGTGAAACCGAGGTAGAGCCAACTCTAGAAATCAAAGACAAAGAAGGGCAAATATTCATACAAATAAGAACTAGATTACGAAATGAAATATTAAAAGAGAGAATAAAATTAAGGGACGAATGCAATAAAATATGGATAGAGAACTCTAAAAATGTCGTATAATAAACGAATAATATAGGAAAGAACTGAAAAAAGCAAAAAAAAAATAGGAGAGACAGGGAATGAAACGGTACTCAGATACAATAAAGTGGTCATTAATAGAAAACTATGCACGCTTGAAGAGGCTAAAGAACTTTACAAAAAAAAAATAACCGACAGCAGCAAGGTCCATTTAGTCAAAAATTGCGTGATGAAAAAAACTGATAAAAAAAATGTAGAAAATAATGCTAGTGACAAGAACAACCGACCGTGGAACAAAAAAACATTAAATAAATGACACAGGTTATAGCAAATGAACAGAAGAAAATTAGAAAAACTGGATAGGAACGAACCATAATAATAAAGCAAAATGAGCTAATGAAATCTGCCATAAATTAAAATTATAACAAGAAAGGAATAATATTTACAGAGACGAAGGAGTAATAGATTTTAATAATAATAAAATATATTATACCTAATAATAATTGCATTTTAACAAATTAGTAATAACATCGATTACACTAACCTTGAGGCATCTTGTAGTTGACTCTAATCCAGCTGTAGTCCCCAGCATATTCATTCCAGAACAGCACCAATCGTGGACCTTCCTGAGGACATCTCTAAGAAGCAATTACTTCTTAAAGCAAACTGTCTCCAGAAAGATGAACGATTGAGACATTCCACATCGGGCCTAGCACATGGCAACCTACTTATATTTTAGCCACATATTTAGCATTTAACAAAATATATACAATTTAAATGCAGAAAACTCTTATGTATTAATTTCGTTTATCGTTGACCAAAAGTAAAACTTGATATTTCATTAATTAATAAGTAAGGATACTGAAAGATATTGAAATATAAACAGGGTGTTCCGGGAACAGCTCAATACATCAAACACATCAAAATGGAAACACTCAAGGATTATGTATGTAATGTAAATTGAAATTTTGAGACTCTCATTAATCAAATGAAGAAAAATATGTATTAAGAAAGCTGCTAAAATGTGTTAAAACATACTGTCCTTGCTAGGCTGTGGAAATGTCTAAGTACTGGCCTGAAACCACGGCACGAACGCGCACTATCCTGTTTTTTCGGTTTCATCTGAAAAGCCAGAATAAAATACTGTTAGAAATATATTTGTAATAATAATGGGCAATAGTGTTCTTACTTGGATTCTCCATATCCTCGTGCAGTCCCATTCCTTTCTGTGCGACGAAAATCGCATATCGGATGCTCGATACTCTTACAGGACTTCGAACGATCCTTTGAGAGCCATTAACACGCCATCGGACCCGACGAGTCCGGATAATACCGGGAATAGGACCACACACCGGTCACTGGTAATACCAATCTTTTGCACTGTGCTTATACACCCACGCAGCGAGCTCGATAACCTAAATGAAACATAACATAATAACCAGCTGTTGTGGCTTAAATTAAACTAATGCTGACCTTGGTTGTTTAAAATAGATGCGGAGTTATGATGGCTCCATTTGATATTGAGTAATGTCGCAACGCAAGTAAAGCGAATACGAGGAACGTATAAAGACCAGCTCAATGCGGAAAATGAATTTTCAATGATGCACTGACCTCCATTCGATCATTGCAAGGACTCCACAATGGCTGAAACTAATTAAAGTCTTAATCAAATAATGATGAAGACAAAATTAAGAAAAATAAACAATAAATGACAACGCTGAGGGTGGTGACGCTGGAGCCGAATTGTATAAACCGGATGGGCATCCGACACAGGATGCCTTCTCCGAGTTGCTTGCAGACAGAAATATACACGTCGTAGTACACTTAAATATAGACCGGACAGCGGAGCCCCCCGGGCTCTTTCCACAAAATTCATATCTCCGGTTTTTATCCTGTAACGGATTTCTGACCCCCCCCCCCCCCCCCAGCTGAAGGGGAGCCGGAAATACGCCATCAGCCCTTATTGATCTTAGGAATAAAATAACCTGTATAGTGTAGTTGACTAGCATTCTATAATTTTATTGTAGAATAACCTTGCATGATGCCTAAAGAGATATATTTTAAAGAAATATGTCTCAATTCCCATCTATGGAAGTATAACAAGAACACAGTATAAATTCTACTAATATTAACCACTGATGTTAATGTATAACCATAAGCGATGTAAAAATATAATAATTTAAATATATTTTACTAGATTATTATATTATTATTTACTAATTAGTAGGATGATACACACCTGAATTTATCAGTAGTAGGCCCCAAGCGAGCTTGGTTTCCAACATCTTCTTACCAGGACAGCATTAATTGTAAAATTTACTGAAAGCATATTCAAGAAGTAACTAGTTCTTGAGAGATCCTGCTCTGGGACACCATACATGTAACCTCATCCTGCACCTAATTAATCTCAAGCATTTTATTTGAAATGTTCAATCTCACATATCACAAAATCGAATTTTTTTACTTACCTGCATTCTTCATTTCGTATATTCTATCTTCTTTTTTCTATTTCACAGAACATCTCACTAATTAATCAAGCTTAATCGCGAACCTACGCTTAAGTGCACCTACCTGAAACAATAGAGAAAGAATAATTAACATTTATATTTTGCAAAGCAAATTACAGACAAAGAATATATTAACCAATAACTTTGTGATTGTAAATATTATAACAAAATATTGAAAACAATCATCATTACATTATGTAATCATTTTCCATCCGGATGCACATTTAAAAATACTGATTTTATAATACATTGTCTCAGTAGACGTGAAATTTCCTCCAACCTTTGTGTAGGAATCCACCTCCAAATCTTTTTGTATTACTTATTTCAGCATTATGTCTATATAGTGTATAACGATGCCCAATTTCGTTTTTCCAGAATGGTTAACAAATTCTTGATCGCTACTGGTAGCGCTCACAAATTCTTGATCGCTACTGGTAAGTTTATTTCGGGCAAATTTTTAATTGAAAGAGCTCCTGTATCCTTAGGACAAGGCCAAGACAGTCTAACTCCAACTCTCCAGGTGAGCGAACGTTTTCGCGCCTTACCCTTCCGACAGAGGTATTTCAGAGCCAGACCATTGTTGAAACTTTATTCTTTTTGGGGCCACGTGGCACAGTAATTATCTATTTGCCGTTTGACCATATTTGATTACCCTCATATATATATATATATATATATATATATATATATATATATATATATATATATATATATATATATATATATTTCTCTTTACTATTATCAAAACAGGGTTAATAAACTCTAATTTATAATTATAGAGACCAGCAGTAAGGTTTAGTGAAACACCTTCTCTAAACCTTCCTGTGTCTTTTATTCAATAGCTTTTTTATGTTTTAATGTGTTTTGTGTAATGTGTTAAATGTATAAAATCCAGTAGACAGTTTTATTTAAGATAGACCCCTTCCCGGTTCGAGGGTCTTTTCTAAATATCAGATATATGAAGTAACCGGGTGGCTCCCAAAGTGTTGCGCAGCTTCATTCTGTCCTGGACCTTCTTCCCGGTGCTCCCGGCGAACAGCTGCCGTCGCTATGACCTATATATTTTTTTTATTTTGTTCTTAAAAGAGAAAATAATAGGTTACATTTTCTCGCATCTTATTAGGACATCTAGAAATGACAAGCAAGAATGATAAGCCTAATGGCCTAATGCCTGATAATGCCTAAGCCTGATAAGCCTAAAGGTTGGTCGTACTAACTTGAAACGATTCAAGTAACTGCCCAGCTGGTTATTTTTTCCAGACCATATGATAAAGGTGCCATAGATATATCCAAACTAAAGTTTCTAGGTGTTTTAGGTGGTTAGATTTTACGTGTTTCAATGGCGTGAGAAGTAAATCAGTCCATTCAGATGCTCACATTGCTGGGGAAAGAGATGAATACATCGATAGATCATACTGCTGTGTATAGAATTGAAATGTTTCATTTAACAGTATAGAGTCACATTAGTTTGATCAGTTCCAGCTTGGTTCTCTTTAGTCAAAACTTAAAAGCTTTTTGGAGGGGATTAAATGGTAGATGTCTGTTGATTTGTCTTCTAGAGGTTCAAGCAGCTATATATTCTTCAAATTTTCGAAATACTCAATAGATCATTTAATTGTTTTTAGTAGGGTCGATGTGTATAATTTTGTAGTTGAGTTTATCCATTGTATGGTATTTTCTGAACTGTTTTACTGTATCCAGATATCCACTAGCAAAGGGATTTCTTTCACATGGGAATATTTTAAACATATTATCTTTTTGTAGGTTTCTTAGGACCGACTCTTCTCTGACGTTTGCTTTTTCAATGGCCGATCCGATTCTCCATCAATTCATCTGCTTGGGTTTCATTAACGTCTCACTCTCTTTGGTCTGTATCTGGTTTCTACTATTGCCTTCTGATGGCTCATACATTATAAAAATGGACAAAGTATAGCAATAGACACGTTGCAAAGGTCAACTGTTTTTATTAACTAATCTCCTCATATGATATTCTCATACTTCATAAATTGACCTAACACTTTTATAAACAATTTTTAAATTTCCCATAAGTCTACTAAAAACTAAATGAATTTTTTACACCCATCAAAAAAGCGAAGACATCAACACTTATCTAACAATGAATACTGAAACAAAAACATTTCAAGATGATTAATTCGTATTTTTTAGAACAATATATGACCTCCGATATTTATGACTACCTTTGGGGCATACTCAATATTAAATTCTGCTCTATTTCATTCCGTTCAGTTCAAAACGCTGTTCCTGAGTATTAAACACCGCATTACGCCTTAGAAGCGGTCTACCTAAGATGTATAACAAATGTTCTATAGGGTTGAAATCTGGTTATTGCGTAGGCCATGGCAAAACCTCAACTTGGTGATCTTCAAGATATGCATACACCACCATAGCTATATGAGAATGCGTATTCTTATTCATTAGTCGAAACTGAGAAAAGAATGATATCGCGATCGTCAGTTGCATTTAAAAATTGTTCCAAGTAAACAAGATGAGCCCTTCCACCAATGATAATACCACCCCAAACCATTACACTGCTACCAAGCTGTCTGTGAACTTCATGAACTGCAGGCAAGCTTTTTTTGCATTTCTTATTCGCAAATGATTAAGTTATTTCATAAGATGCCAAAGAAATACACACAAATTAACTTATTCTACTCTATGTTTTGCCAGCATTACTTTAAAGACCTTTATATAGTTATTATTTTGATGTGTGTATTACCTAATAATTGCATTTTTACAAATTACAAATAATACTGATGACACTCACCTGAAGGCATCTCGTAGTTGACATTAATCCAGCTGTAGCCCCCAACATTTATTCATTCCAGAGCAGCACTAACCATGATCCTGAATAAGGCATTCCACATCAGACATAATATATGACAACCAAATTTAACTCTTTATGAAACGTTTTCGCTCACTACTATTAGTTTTTATATTTAGATGTGCAGAAAGAATTTTAATCAATTTTGAAAAAAAATAATCATTTAAAATTCGAAATACCTATTGCCTAAACAACCAAATTAAAATAAGCTAACAGTTACAGGAATTTAATAAAACCGTTGCCAATATTATGATGTAAAAATGTCAAAGATGCCTGAAAGCGAAGACATCAGAGTGTCATGTTCTGATCTGCTTTGGTTATTGCGTTATCTGAAAAGACAGAACAAAAATGGGAAATAAAATGATATTCGTTACTATAGTGGGTTAGAAAAAAGGGTTTGCATTTTTTTATTGAAGTTGAGAATATGTGTTTCTGGTACATACCTGCATAATTCGATTCTGCTATTCTGATGCTTCTTATTATCTGCTTCAAGTATCACTACACAAATCACTCGAGCTTGATTGCAAAATCATTTACGCCTAATGCGCACTTACCTGAAACAATAGAAAAGTAACATTTAAATGTTGATTTTATACAATATAAAATATATTTCCTAAAATTATATATTTTACCCCATAAGCTGGTCATGGGTTACTGAAAATAAGTTCTTTCGTGTGAAATAGGAATTTACTGAACGATATCAATTTATTAAAAAAAATAGAACAAAGACATTCGAATATTTTAATTCAATATAAAAATTGTGATTTGGTCAAACAATGAATGAGTTCACCACAGCAGCAAAAACAACCATTGAAAACGATAAACTGAGAAGCAAATACACGACTGATACAGCAAGTAACAAGATCCTGTAAAACAGCTGACCCAGCAGGTAAAAACAAGATCCTCTAAAACAGCTGATCCAGCAAGTTAAACTGGGTAACGACTTGATATTAAACTAAAAATTCCAATATTTTTATATTACTCAATTTATATTGTGTCAATAATAGGTAGATGATATTTTCTTCTAGGATTGGACTGGCAAAATATTTCTGAACCCAGTGTAGATTTGTAATAATAAAATGACGGAGGCATACTGCAAACTGTAAAAGAAATAAACAAGAAGCAAATAGGGTGGAAAGTAACTATAGAAACTTGGAAAGAAGCTTAGAATAGATCTAAAACTGGAAATCGAAAACCGATAATTAAAAAAGCAAATAGGAGGATAGGAAAAACTGATTAATCAGTTAAAATGAGATGTTGAAATGAAAAATTTAATCATATATGACATATAAGAAGAAAGTGAAACTGAGGTAGAGCTGTTGGAGAAAGTAAACCGAAGGATGTCAACTCTAGGACTCAAAATGAATGATAAAATATATTTACAGGATATCAAGTAAAAAAACATAAAAACAAAGACGGGCCAATATTCGTAGAAATAACCACTAGATTACGAAATGAAATTCTAATAGAGAGGATAAAATTAAGGGACGAATGTAATAAAATATGGATAGAAAACTCTAAAAATGTCGTATAATAGACGTATAGTATAGGAAAGAACTGAAAAAGCAAAAAAAATAAGAGAGAAAGGAAATGAAACGGTACTCAAATACAATAAAGTAATCAACATTAATGGAAAACTATGCACGCTTGAAGAGGCTAAAGAACTTTACCAAGAAAATAATCAACAACATCAAGGTTCATTTAGTCAAAAATTGCCTGAGGAAATAAAATACCCTATAACAACAAAATATTAAATAAAGAGAAATAATACATGATGACACAGGTTATAGCAAATATAGCAAAATGAACGGAAGAAAATTAGGAAAAATGGAGAGCAAGGAACCAAAAAAATAAACCAAAACAAATATAAAATGGGCTAATGGAATCTAAGAAAAATTAAAAGTATATCCATATCCATAGTATATCCAAAAGTATATAACAAGCAATATCCCAGGACCGAAGAATGGGATAACATTTACAGAGACGAGGGAGAAATATATTTTAATAATAATATATTTTACCTAATAATTGCAGTTTAATAAATTACTAATAACATTGATTACACTCACCTTGAGGTATCTTGTAGTTGACTCTAATCCAGCTGTAGTCCCCAGCATATTCATTCCAGAACAGCACCAATCGTGGACCTTCCTGAGGACATCTCTAAGAAGCAATCACTCCTTAAAGCAAACTGTCTCCAGAAAGATGAACGATTGAGACATTCCACATCGGGCTTAGCATATGGCAACCTACTTATATTTTAGACACATATTTACCATTTAACAAAACATATACAATTTAAATGCCGAAAATTCTTATGTATTAATTGTTTTATCGTTGATCAAAAGTAAAAATATTTAGAAATGTTTGATGCATTTCTGTTTCACAGAATTTAAAATTGAATTTTATTTAAAAAATATACTTGGAAAAGTACAATTTATGAATTGGAGAAATCGTAAAAGCAAACCAATAAGTTACATATACTAAACAAAAGTTTGAATAAACTGAATATGAAGAAAAAGTACCCTTGAAATTTAATTAAATAAGTGAGGAGACTGAAAGATATTGAAATATAAACATGGTTCAGGGAACAGCTCAACACATCAAACACATCCAAAGGAAACACTCAAGGATTACATATGTAACGAAAATTGAAATTTTGAGACTCTCATTAATCAAATGAAGAAAAAAATATATTAAGAAAGCTGCTAAAATATGTTAAAACACGCTGTCATTGCTAGGCCGTGGAAATGTCTAAGTACTGGCCTGAAACCACGGTACCAACGCGCACTATCCTGTTTTTTTCTGTTACAACTGAAAAGCCAGAATAAAACATTGTTAGAAATATATTTGTAATAATTATGGGCAATAGTGTTCTTACTTGGATTCCCCATACCCTCGTGCCCTATTTCTTTCTCTGCGACGAAAATAACATATCGGATGATCGATGCTCTTACAGGACTTCGAACGATCCTTTGAGAGCCATTAGCACGCCATCGGATCCGACAAGTCCGGATAATACAGGGAATAGGACCACACACCGGTCACTGGTAACACCAATCTTCTGCACTGTCCTTATACACCCACGCAGCGAGCTCAATAACCTAAATAAAACATAACATAATCACCAGCTGTTGTGGCTTAAATTAAACTAATGCTGACCTTGGTTGCTTAAAATAGATGCGGGGTTATGATGGCTCCATTTGATATTGAGTAATGTCGCAACGCAAGTAAAGCCAATACAAGGAACGTATAAAGACCAGCTCAATGCGGAAAATGAATTTTCAATGATGTACTGACCTCCATCAGATCATTGCAAGGACTTCACAATGGCTGAAACTAATTAAAGTCTTAATCAAATAATGATGAAGACAAAATTAAGAAAAATAAACAATAAACGACAACGCTGAGGGTGGTTACGCTGGAGCCGAATTGTACAATCCGGATGGGCACCCGACACAGGATGCCATACCCGAGTTGCTTGCTGACAGAAATATACACGTCGTAATCCGCTTAATACCGGACAGCGGAGCCCTCCGGGCTCTTCTCACAAAATTCATATCTCCGTTTTTTATCCTGTAACGGATTGTTAACCCCGCCCCCCTACCAACTGCAGGGAAGCCCGAAATACGCCATCAGCCTTTATTGATCTTAGGAATAAAACAACCTGTATAGTGTAGTTCATTAGCATTCTATAATTTTATTGTAGAATAACCTTGCCTGATCCTTGCCTAAAGAGAAATATTTTAAATAAATATGTCTCAATTCCCATATATGGAAGTATAACATGAAAACAGTATAAATACTGCTAATATTAACCACTGGTGTTAATGCATAACCATAAGCGATGTATAAATATAATACTTTAAATATATTTTACTAGATTATTATAATATTATTAACTAATTAGTAAAATGATACTGATTAGTAAATGATACACACCTGAATTTATCTCGAAGTAGGCTCCAAGCCAGCTTGGTTTCCAACATCTTCTTACCAGGACAGCATTAATTGTAAAATTTACTGAAAGCTTCTCCAAGAAGTAACTAGTTCTTGACGGATCCTGCTCTGGGACACCATACATGTAACCTCATCCTGCACCTAATTAATCTTAAGCATTTTATTTGAAATGTTCAATCTCACATATCACAAAATCGATTTTTTTTACTTACCTGCATTCTTCATTTCGTATATTCTATCTTCTTTTTTCTATTTCACAGAATAACTCACTAATTAATCAAGCTTATTCGCGAACCTACGCTTAAATGCAATGCACCTACCTGAAACAATAGAGAAAGAATAATTAACATTAATATTTTGCAAAACAAATTACAGACAAAGAATATATTAACCAATAAATTTATGTGATTTTAAATAATATAATAAAATATTGAAAACAATCATCATTACATTATGTAATCATTTTCCATCCGGATGCACATTTAAAAATACTGAGATGTAAATCAGTCCATTCAGATGCTCATATAGCTGGAGAAAGAGATGAATACATTGATAGGTCATACTGCTGTATATAGAATTGAAATGTTTCATTTAACAGGATGAGTCACATTAGTTTGATCAGTTCCAGTCTGGTTCTGTTTAGTCAAAATTTAAAAGCTTCTCGGAGGGGATTAAATGGTAGTTGTCTGCTGATTTGTCTTCTAGAGGTTCAATCAGCTATATATAGAAATACACCATAGAGCATTTAAATGTTTTTAGTAGGGTCGATGTGTATAATTTTGTTGTTGCGTTTATCCGTTGTATGGTATTTTCTGAACTGTTTTACTGTATCCAGATATCCACTAGAACAAAGGCTTCTTTTTCTTTTTTCTTTTTTTCTTTCACAAGGGAATATTTTAAACCTTTTATCTTTTTGTAGGTCTCTTACGGCCGACTCTTCTCTGACGTTTGCTTGATCAAGTGCCTTTTCAATGGCCGATCCGATTATCCATCAATTCATCTGCTTGGGTTTCATTAACGTCTTACTCTTTTTGGTGCGATGCAAAATTCAGTATCTTACACAAAATCTGTTTCTGGTTTCTACTATTGCCTTGTGCTCGCTTATACATTATAAAAATGGACAAAGAATAGCAACAGACACGTTGCAAAGGTCAACTGTTTTCATTAACTAATCTCCACATGATATTCTCATACTTCATAAATGGACCTAACACTTTTATAAACAATTTTTAAATTTTCCATAACTCTACTAAAAACCAAATGAATTTTTTACACCCATCAAATTAATCTAAGGGCAAGAAATAAAACATTAACTACAAAAGCAATAAGTATTTGCCAAATTTTTAAAAAATTACAAAAAAAATGCGAAGATATCAACATTTATCTAACAATGAATACTGACACAAAAAAATCAAGATGATTAATTCGTACTTTTTAGAAGAATGTATGACCTCCTCCGATATTTATGACTACCTTTGGGTCATACTCAATATTAAATTCTGCCCTATTTCATACCGTTCAGTTCAAAACGCCGTTCCTGCGTATTAAACACCGCATTACGCCTTAGAAGTGGTCTACCTATGATGTATAACAAATGTTCTATAGAGTTGAAATCTGGTTATTGCGTAGGCCATGGCAAAACCTCAACTTGGTGATCTTCAAGATATGCATATACCACCCTAGCTCTATGAAAATGCGTATTCTTATTCATTAGTCGAAACTGAGAAAAGAATGATGTTGCATTTAAAAATTGTTCCTAGTAAGCAAGATGAGCTCTTCCACCAATGATAATACCACCCTACACCATTACACTGTTACCAAGCTGTCTATGAACTTCATGAACTGCAGGCAAGCTTTTTTTGCATTTCTTATTCGCAAATGATTAAGTTATTCCATAAGATGCCAAAGAAATACATAAAAATTAACTTACTCTACTCTGTGTTTTGCCAACATTACTTTAAAGACCTTTATATAGTTGTCCCTTAGATTATTTTGATGTGTGTATTACCTAATAATTGCATTTTTACAAATTACAAATAATACTGATGACACTCACCTGAAGGCATCTCGTAGTTGGCATTAATCCAGCTGTAGTCCCCAACATTTATTCATTCCAGAGCAGCACTAACCATGATCCTGAATAATGCATTCCACATCAGACATAATATATGACAACCAAATTTAACTCTTTATGAAACGTTTTCGCTCACTACTATTATTTTTTATATTTAGATGTGCAGAAAGAATTTTAATCAATTTTGAAAAAAAAAATCATTTAAAATTCGAAATACCTATTGCCTAGACAACCAAATTAAAATAAGCTAACAGTTACAGGAATTTAATAAAACCGTTGCCAATATTATGATGTAAAAATGTCAAAGATGCCTGAAAGCGAAGACATCATGTGTCATGTTCTGATCTGCTTTGGTTATTGCGGCATTCTGAAAAGACAGAACAAAAATAGGAGATAAAATGGTATCGTAACTATAGGGTTAGAAAAAAGGGTTTGCATTTTTTTATTGAAGTTGAGAATATGTGTTTATGGTACATACCTGTATAATTCAATTCTGCTATTTTGATGCTTCTTATCATCTGCTTCAAGTATCACTACACAAATAACTCGAGCTTGATTGCAAAATCATTTACGCCTAATGCGCACTTACCTGAAACAATAGAAAAAGAAAATTTAAATATTCATTTTATATAATATAAAATATATTTCCTAAAATTATATATTATGCCCCATAAGCCGGTCCTAGGTTACTGAAAATAAGTTATTTCGTGTAAAATAAGAATTTACTGAACGACATCAATTTATTAAAAAAAATAGAACAAAGACAATTCTAATATTTTAATTCAATATATAAATTGTGATTTGGTCAAACAATGAATGAGTCCACCACAGCAGCAAAAATAACCATTGAAAACAATAAACTGAGAAGCAAATACACGACTGATTCAGCAAGTGACAAGATCCTGTAAAACAGCTGACCCAGCAAGTAAAAACATGATCCTGCAAAACAACTGATCCAGCAAGCAAAAACAATATCCTCTAAAACAGCTGATCCAACAAGTTAAACTGGGTCAGGACTTGATATCAAACTAAAAATTCCAATATTTAAATATTGGTCAATTTATATTGTGCCAATAATAGGTAGAGGATATTTTCTTCTAGGATTGGACTGGTAAAATACTTCTGATGCCAGTGTAGATTTGTAATAATAAAATGAAGGAGGAAATACTTCAAATTGTAAATGAAATAAACAAGAAGCAAATAGGCTTCTAAGTAAGTAACTTAGAATAGATCTAAAACTAGAAATCGAAAACCGATAATTAAAAAAGCAAATAGGGGGATATGAAAAATTGATGAATTAGTTAAAATGAGATGTTGAAATGAAAAATTTAATCATATATGACATAAAAGAAGAAAGTGAAACTGAGGTAGAGCTGTTGGAGAAAGTAAACCGAAGGATGCCAACTCAAAATGAATGATAGAATATATTTACAGGATGTCAAGTAAAAAAACAATGAAATTCTAATAGAGAGGATGAAATTAAGGGACGAATGTAATAAAATATGGATAGAAAACTCTAAAAATGTCGTATAATAGACGTATAGTATAGGAAAGAACTGAAAAAGCAAAAAAATAAGAGAGAAAGGAAATGAAACGGTACTCAAATACAATAAAGTAATCAACATTAATGGAAAACTATGCACGCTTGAAGAGGCTAAAGAACTTTACCAAGAAAATAATCAACAACATCAAGGTTCATTTAGTCAAAAATTGCCTGGGGAAATATAACTGATACAAAAAAATGTAGAAAATAAGGCTAATCACAAGAACGGCCCACCCTATAACAAAAAAATATTAAATAAATATAAATAGAATATATGAGGACACAGGTTATAGCAAATATAGCAAAATGAACGGAAGAAAATTAGGAAAAATGGAGAGCAAGGAACCAAAAAAATATAAAATGGACTAATGGAATCTAACAAAAATTACAGTATAACAAGCAATATCCCAGGACCGAAGAATCGAGAGAGAACATTTACAGAGACGAGGGAGAAATAGATTTTAATAATAATATATTGTACCTAATAATTGCAGTTTAACAAATTACTAATAACATCGATTACACTCACCTGGAGGCATCTTGTAGTTGACTCTAATCCAGCTGTAGTCCCCAGCATATTCATTCCAGGACAGCACCAATCGTGGACCTTCCTGAGGATATCTCTAAGAAGCAATCACTCCTTAAAGCAAACTGTCTCCAGAAAGATGAACGATTGAGACATTCCACATCGGGCTTAGCATATGGCAACCTACTTAGATTTTAGCCACATATTTACCATTTAACAAAATATATACAATTTAAATGCCGAAAACTCGTATGTATTAATTGCTTTATCGTTGACCAAAAGTAAAAATATAGAAATGTTAGGTGCATTTCTGTTTAACAGAATTTAAAATTGAATTTTATTTAAAAAATATACTTGGAAAAGTACAAGTTATGAATTGGAGAAATGGTAAAAGCAAACCAATAAGTTACATATACTAAAGAAAAGTTTGAATAAACTGAATATGAAGAAAAAGTACACTTACACGTACACTAACTAAATGAGGAGACTGAAAGATATTGAAATATAAACATGGTTCAGGGAACAGCTCAACACATCAAACACATCAAAATGGAAACGCTCAAGGATTATATATGTAATGAAAATTGAAATTTTGAGACTCTGAAAATTGAAAATTTGAGAAAAATTTGTATTAAGAAACCTGCTAAAATGTGTTAAAACACGCTGTCATTGCTAGGCTGTGGAAATGTCTAAGTACTGGCCTGAAACCACGGCACGAACGCGCACTATACTGTTTTTTTCTGCTTCATCTGAAAAGCCAGAATAAAATACTGTTAGAAATAAATATATTTGTAATAATAATGGGCAATAGTGACTTACTTTGATTTCCCATATCCTCGTGCCCTATTTCTTCAGTCCCATTCCTTTCTTTGCGACGAAAATAGCATATCGGATGCTCGATGCTCTTACAGGACTTTGAACGATCCTTTGAGAGCCACTAACACGCCATCGGACCCGACGAGTCCGGATAATTCCGGAAATAGGACCACACACCGGTCACTGGTAACACCAATCTTCTGCACTGTGACTTATACACCCACGCAGCGAACTCGGTAACCCGAATGAAACATAATACAATTCCAGCTGATGTGGCTTAAATTAAACTGATGTTCACCTTGGTTGTTTAAAATAGATGCGGGGCTATGATGGCTCCATTTGATATTGAGTAATGTCGCAACACAAGTAAAGCTAATGCAAGGAACGTATAAATATTGCAAGGTATAATCATTGCAAGGACCCCACAAGGGCTGAAACTAATTAAGGTATTTATTAAATAATGTTAATGATGAAAAATGACCACGCCGAGGGTCGTAACAATGAGGCCGAATGGGCCTCCCGACACAGGATGCCTTCCCCGAGTTGCTTGTAAACAGAAATATACACGTGATTGTCCGCATAACACCGGACTTCAGAGCCCTCCCTACCTAGAACCGTCAACCAATAACAAACAAAGATTTATATTGTGAAATCCCCAGCGTGCTACCAGGGAGATGTTATGTGCTTTAAACCACAATCGGAGACATTCTGTCAGGCACACGCGCTGGTCGCGTTCTGCGATAACCGCACCTGAAAACAGAAAAATGAAACATATTAGTTATATACCGTGAATTATTCAAAACGAATATAGAAATATTCCAGTTCCCTTTTTTTAATCAGAAGTAATTCACTTCTTTTTAAATTATGTGTAATATTTATTAAGGCCTTTCCTTTGAATTTGATTCTAGCTTTATAACAATTATATCAAAGATATATTTAAAAAACTATACTATTAAACCACGAAATATATAAATTATTTATAAAAAAATTGAATTTACTCGCAAAATTTGCCCTTAATTTTTAAAACTAGTTAACAAATAGTAGGTTATGTTATAAAATAAAGCATACTTTATAATTTAATTGTAAATAAACTATATTAATAAAAAACATAATAAACAAATGAAAAAACTATATATACTTACCAAAACTTTAAACTTATACAAAGATTTTTTAAACTTCTAACTATATAACAAAATATATTTTAGGCACAGATATGTGTATTTTCTAATTTAATTGAAATTTAGAATAAATTATGCCCTTTTAAAAACATTATTTTTTTGTATTTAAAATAATTGATTGAAGCCTTACACCAGAAGGTAAATAGGCTTTGAAATAAATAAAATAAATTGAAAAAATAATTTATTGTATTATCTCTGCACACAACTTTACCATTCTAAAGTTCGAATGCTTATATAAGAAAAAATATACTTTATAATTTAATTGTAAATTATAGAATAAATTATATACTTTAAAAATATCCTTTTTTTATTGATTTAAAATAAGAGTCTTACCTTTTAATAATAAAATATTTAGGCTTTAAAATTTAAGATGAACAAACTTTAATCATTTGTGTAAATTTGCAATTACAGCTGTAAAAAAAATAATTCACAAGTGAGCATATTTTCGACAGTATTACTTTTAAAAATCACAATATGACTGACGAAAAAAATTACTATTAGATGTTAACAAAAAAAATAATTTTCTTTCTAATTACTAATGTGAAAATATGACTTATTTGTAAAAAATAAAAAGTAACATTAAATAAATTAATATTATTGATTCTAAACATTGATTTTGTTTCAAACGTCAGTTTACGTGTATGATAAGTTACCTTTTCCCTTTCCCATATATGCTTCAAGATGTTATCAATAGTATAAAATTGAAAAAATAAACTTCCCTCTTTAGTTTGTTAAAATAATTGATTATCTAAATATTCATAAAATTATAACAAAATATTTATTTAAATGTAAATAAAGAATACTTTATAAATTATGCACTTTTATAAACATTCTTGTGTTTTGTATTTAAAATAATTGATTGAAGTCTTACATCAGAAGGTAGATAGGCATATGAATAAATAAAATAAAATAAAAAAATTATTGATTGTATGATCTCTTCACACAACTTTACCATTCCAAAGTTATAAACATTTAAACATAAAGTATACTTTATAATTTAATTGTAAATTATAGAACAAATTATGCACTTTTAAAAACATTCTTGTTTTTTTTTAATTTACATCAGAAGGCAGATAGGCATACGAATAAATAAAATAAAATAAAATAAATAAATAATTGATTGTATGATCTCTTCACACAACTTTACTATTCTAAAGTTCAAATGCTTATGTTAGAAAAAAAAAATATACTTTATAATTTAATTGTAAATTATAGAATAAATTATACACTTTAAAAACATCTTTGTTTTTTTTTGGGGTTTAAGAGTCTTACCTTTTAATATTAAAATGCTTATGCTTTAAAATTTAAGATGAACAAAATTGAATCATTTGTATCACTAAAAAGCAGTATATTTTGAATTTGGTTGCAAAGTTACAATTACTGTTATAAAAAGAAACTAAGTTTAATTCATAAGAGAGCATATTTTCGATAGCATTACTTTTAAAAATCACAATATGACTGACGAAAACAATTATTATTAGATGTCAACAAAAAAATACTAATGTGAAAACTGTAAATTATAGAATCAATTATACACTTATATACATTATAAGACATCCTTGTATTTCTGTGTTTCATATAACTGATTGTCTTGTCTTTTAAATGTTAATAAAATATGTATGTTTTAGAATTTAACATTAACAAAATTCATTTGTGTCATCAATATTTTGAATTTGATTGCAAATTTGCAATTGCTATGATAAAAAAGTTTAATTCATAATAGAGTATATTTTCTATATTAGTTTCACAAAATGGCAATATGATTTTTGACGAAAAATTGTCCTATTAGGTGTTAATAAACAATTATTTTTTTCCAATTGCAAATGCAGATGATTTTTGTGATAGAGAAAATAACACTAAATAAATTAATATTATGGATTCAAAAAATTGATTTTGTTTACACTTTGGACATTTTGGATGTCAGTTTCACGCGCATATCAAATTGCCATGTCTTCACCACAGGCGCGCAACAAGACTCTCGGTATAGTGGAAAAAAAAGTATATTTATAAACTGTGAAAATTGGGTACTTACGCGTTTTGGTGCTCAGCGGGGTTTCATATTGAAAATGTGAAAACGGATTGCGTTGAAAAATTAACTTTTCCTTTAAAAATACCACAAAAGCTGTACGGAGCAACGACGAAGCACAATATCAAATGGAACCGCTCGTACAATTAAGGCTTTACATTTGCGCACCGCGAATCGTACCGTATCATAGATGATACAGTGTTGTCAATGTGTGAGAGTGAGAATCCGAGTTTGTTCCAGATCGGTTCCAGGTAAATCTATTGTTAAATATATTAGAAATAATGTTCATGTTAAATATGAAATGTAGATGTTAAATATATACATTTTAAGTAAAGCAGATAATGTAAATTAGATATTTACAATTTCGGATGGTATAAACAAATGGTATCATCATTATCATCATGTGCATTCTAATGTATAAGTCAATCTAAATATTAACTATTGAAACACTTAAAACCAACATCTGATCATTATAATGAATGGATTGAAATTGAGTTAAAAAAAAATTGAAAATAGATCGGCAAATTTCAGATATAAAACTAAATATGGCAATAACAGAATCCCTGCTAGGGCTATGGAATTGATAAAAATTGATTTGCATGACAACGGGCTAATGTAGATTTTTTATGACATATAAAAAATTATAGTTCGACTCCTAAATTTGGCTCTTTTCAAGATTTTAAAATTTTTGTACATTGGCGTGCAATGAAATATTTCTAATAATATTAATAAATAAACTAATTTAATAATAATATAAATCATTCTTTCTCTTAATATTTTATTAATTATATGCCATACTATAGAGAAACTCTCAACTATTACTATAGAAACAACTTATTACTTAAAAATGAATTAAATTAAATAAAAAATCCACTAAAAGATCATGTATTTTTTCAATTGCCATTTATGAAATTTAATCGTAATATTTTACATGGAAAAAGTTGTCTTTGACTTTCAAAATAATTTTAGGGGAAGAAACATGAGCTATATTTAATTTACATTGCAATTTGATTAGTTTAACGATTAATTGACAAGAATCTTTGGCTCAGATTAAAATTATAGTGAATCTTAAGATATTATCCCACAAAAGTGTTATCCACTGCTCCAAACTGCACCATTGAACCAGTAAATTTGGATTTAATTAATGTCTGATTAAATATCGAACGTTATATTTGCTTCTACATTAAAACAGCCATGTTTTAATTTAGAACAAAAGGTGATTTCAATGCATCACCAAGAAATATATTGCCTTTGAAACTCCATATTGAAATAAAACACTGTACATTATATCATTAAAAAGTATTTATTAGTCTCATAAAGTGCTTCATTAACACAGATAACTTCTCCTAGCAAGTTATTCTATGAATAAAAGATACCTTGTGCAATATCACCATTCAAACTTGTATCTTTATTGTAACAGCTTACATCTTTTCTAAATAAGAAATATGTTGTATTGTTAATAATATTATTTAAGTATTTATTTATTTATACATCTCTACAATCCATTTATATACACATGCATTGACAAATTTTATAATATATTTTAAGAAATCATATCAATATAAATAGTTATATCTAATAAGTTATACAATACATTACCTGCACTTCTGACTTCATATTAGATTAACATATCAACCAAAAATGATCTTTCCAAATGTTTGCTACAGATTGAGCAATAGAATACAATTTCAATACAATAGTTGAATTAAGTATGGCTCTGTTATGTTCATTATTTTTATATTCTTAATCACTGGAACTATACAGAGTCTAATCAGAAAATACGTTTCGATTTTTTACCGAGATCCATATAAATTACATGTAATAATGATATAATTATCTATTATATCATTAGATAAAGTAACTTTACTCAAGGATTTCACCTATAAATATATACTATCCACATGTGAATGTTAATCAAATTGTTATTTTAAAGTTAATTTTGAATTGATTGAATTGATCAACGATTCGACAATAAACTAAAATTTTACAATGATATAATTTTAAGAAATAAAGAAATAGAGAACGAACTAGGAGAGAACATAGCCAGATATATAAAAGCAAGAGGTCAAGGAGAATGGGCAGATCACATAAAGAGAAATGACCGAAATAAATAATTGTAAGCATAATAAAATAGACCCTCATTGGAGAGAGCAGAATTGGAAGGAAGGCCGAGAAGGAGGTGGTTAGACCAGGTGGATAAGGATATAAAAACACTAGGCATTGCAGACTGGAAAATGGAATGCAGAGATAGGAAAAAAATATGTCAAAATAACCAAAGATGTCAGGACACATAAAAGACGATGATGATGTCTAGAACAAGAGGAATAGTCCACCTCAATAACAGCATTTAAAAAAACACTTTCAAGTTTTAACCATAATCACGAGGGATTGCATGGTTATGAGATGATGATAATATAATTCTATCATCAGATCTTCATTACATCTACAGAGATTGGACAGATGCACTGAACTAAACATAATTCAATTATTTTTAATTATATTTAATTTTCACAATTGCTTTCAGTATTTAAAATAATATTAGATAAGCTTGTAGCTCTGTTCCATTACAATAACCCTGCCTAGTAAGGAATTCCCAAGCATTCTTAATGGATTTATAACAGAAAGTAAGCAACCGCTCTTAAATAAATAAGTTCTGATTAATTTATACTATCTAATGATCAATGATATGGCAATGAATGTCTATTATATTGCTACTTAACATATTAATTAATGGATTAATAGTTTTACTAGACTATAAAATATTAGTCTGCCATATTTTTGTCCACGATGGTATACAGCAGTAAGAGTGATTTTAATTATACTTCCAGTTTAATCATATGTTAACAAAGTTGCCTACTAAAAGTTCTGGCTAATTTCTACTCCCTAAGGATCAATAATGTAACAACGAATGCTAGTTATATTGATAATTGAGATATTAATCAATTAATTAATGGGTTCTAAAATACTACAGTCTAGCACAATTTTATACTCAAGTCTTCAATTTGTTTATAGAGATTGAACTGATGCGATAAACTGAATATAATTTAATAATCAAATTATCGCATTTTTGACAATGGTGTACAGCATTTAGAGCAGTTTTAATTAAGTTTCTAGTTCAATTCTATGATAACAAGGCTGCCAAGGCAAGTAAAAATTGCCAGACAGTCTTTATGTGATTAATTGGGGTTAATTCTTACTGCTTAATGATCAATATTGTAACAGTGAATGTTAGTCATATTGCTAATTAACATATTAATCAATTGATTAATAGGTTTACAAAACAGCATAATATTAGGGTCTGACAATTTTTTGTACTCAGGTCTTCAAAATGTTTATAGAGATTGAACTGATGCAATAAACTGAATATGACTGAATAATGAAATTATCACATTTTCCATAATGGTGAACAGCATTTAGGGTAATTTCAATTAAGCCCCTGTTTAATACTATGATAATAAGGTTCCTTAGTAAAAATTGGCAAACAGTCTTAATGTGATTAATTGGTGCTAATTTCTACTGCTTAATGATCAATATTGTAACAATGAATGCCGGTCGTGTTGCTAATTGACATATTAATCAATTGATTAATAGTTTTACTAAATACTAAAATAGTGAATAAATTGAATAATCAAATGATCACATTAATCATTTATCACAGTGGTGTACAGCATTTAGAGTAGTTTTAATTAAGTTTCCAGAACAATCCTATGATAATAAGGTTGCTTAGTAAAAATCGCCACACAATATTAATGTGATAAATTGTAGCTAATTTCTACAGCTTAATGAATATTGTAACAGTTGATGTTGGTTATATTGCTAATTGAGATATTAGTTAATTGATTAATGGTTTTACTAAGCTCTAAACTTAGACTGGCATATTTTCATGCTCGAATCTTTAATTTGTTTATAGAGATTGAACTGATGCAATAAACTGAATATAAATTAACAATCAAATTGTCACATTTTTCACAATGGTGTACAGCATTTAGAGCAGTTTTAATTAAGTTTCTAGTTCATTTCTATGATAACAAGGTTGCCTAATAAAAATTGCCAAACAGTCTTAATGTGATTAATTGTAGCTAATTTCTACTGCTTAATGATCAATATTGTAACAGTGTATGTTCATTATATTGCTAATTATCATTTTAATTAATTGATTAATAGTTTTACTGAACGCCAAAATATTACAGTCTAACAATTTTTTGTATTAATTAATAGATTTATGGTTTTACCAAACTGTAAAATATTACAGCCTGACATACTTTTATACTCAAGCCTTTGGTATGTTTACAGAGATTGAACTAATGCAATAAACTGTATATAATTTAAAAATCAAATTACCACATTTTTCACAATTCTAATAAAAAATTATATAACTTTCCACAAAGAAAGAAATGCCCCCAAATTCCTGTCAGACTGATCTGATTGAATCAGATGATTGAAATGTTTTCTTCATGATACAGTTACATTTTGACAATAAATAGTTAAATCTTTTTCAGTTGAACAAACACTTTTTGTATCATCCACGAAAAATGTCTAATCTAAACAAAAAAAAACAAATATTAAAACATTATTTTGTATATTAAACTTGAAGAGATTTACCACTAAACACCAAATCACTTTATTTAACCTATCAATACGCGTTTCGCTAACCATGTTAGCATCATCCGGAGATTATTTATTTCAATTCCAATACTAAAATATGATCTAATATATACAACTATACCTAATGAGACGATTGAATCATCTCCTGATGATGCTAACATGTTTAGCGAAACGTGCATCGAGACGTTAAATAAATCTATTTCGTGCTTAGTGGTAAATAAATCTCTTCGAGTTTAGTGTTTCGCGCCGAACGTTCCGATACAAGAATTGATTTATTTTTTATTCTAAAATTAACAACCCCCTCAGAGGCTTGGAGTTCCAAGGAACTCCAAGCCTCTGAGCTCCAAGTATGGGCTTGACGCACCCGAGGTACCTAAGTTAGCGGATCAAACCTCTTTTTCCGGGCCTGGGCCTAGTCCCTCCCTAGAAAACCATTGCTTCTACGAAACCTGATGAGAAGTGTGTAAATAGAGTAATGACACTGGTTTTATAATTTGTTTTATTCTTGATTTGCTCATTCTGACTTTTTTTGGCCATGGTGAGGTTGGAGTGTATCATTCCTGGTTTTGATGCTTCGTTTTCAAGTCGTATTTAAAAATCGAAGACTTGTTACTAGAAATTACAGGCTCTAGAAAACGAGAATAATTTTCAATCCGTCCCCAATAGTCAAGGCATGTTTCCTGTTGTCTTTTTGATTTTTGGGGTCATTTTAGTGCAGATTTTCTTTATATCCAACTAATTGGTCAAAATCAGATGAACGACTGTTTGAGTCAAATTCAACTCCTCCCCGTTCATTCTGATCGTCTTCGTGGCCAAGTCTGAAACAAAACTTGATATCGCACTATTGTCCGAAATTGTTGTCTCGCTCATTTTCAGAACGCACTAGAAAAATCCGGTCTAGAAAAAGAATTGCTACAGATCACCACTTAGTGAAGACGCACAAGATAATCGCCTGCCTTCCTTTCAAACAGGAAGTCAGCAGTCTTGCCAGTTCGAGAGTTATGCCACCAGTCTCATTGCTTTGTTTGTATCGCACATCGCTTCATGTTGGATCAATTCAATATATCAGTATTCAGTTCAATATTCAGTGTTATGAGATAACACTCTAGAAATCTAAGGAGCCTAAGGTGAAGAGAAGATCCCAAATTCTGAAGGTTAAGGGTTGGGTCGATTTGGGTTGTTGATAAACGACTTAACAGCCAAGAGCAGTCTTGTTCAGAGGAGACGCTTTTGAGAGTTTCATCTATTGCAAAAAGCTGTGCTGAAAGTATAGAGGTTATAGGGGGCAGTTGTTAGAACAATAAGTGGAACGTGTGGCAGATCCCACACCTCAAGAGGACTTTGAGCCATCAGCGAGGATTAGATGTCAGAAAAAGAATTTTGTTAGAATGTGGCGGAATTGGGCGCGAAATGAAAACAAAGCTTAATCAAAATCGGATAGAGAAGATTATGATAGGGGCGACATGAGCCAAGGTCACCGAGCTGGTGGAGAGGAAGGAAAAAATACTGGAAAAGAAAAGCGCAAAAGGGACTAGGGACGCACCTGTGGAGTGGACTGGAAAATTGTTATTACAGGGTTTATTTTGCACATCTTGCCCGCTTCCAATGCCAATTAATTTATCATTAGCCAAAAATTAAAATTTTCAGCAAAGGGATTCGTGAGTTAAAATGTAATTAAAATAAATTTAGAATTAAAAAAAAACGACAAAATTAATTTGAACATTTATTATTTTAGATTAACATGATGAAGTACATACCATATATGTATATATATATCAGCAGATATTGCCAGAATTCTTTATTGACAGTTTCAAAGACATCATACATGCATGGAAAAACCAGACATCATGATTGAATTCGAGTACTAAAATACAACAATTAACAGCCATTTGTAAAATATATAAGAACGGTTACCTTCAGGATACAATTGCATTTTGACAATAGATAGTTGAATCTCTTTCAATTGAGCAATATTTTTTGGATCATCCTTACTTCCTTCCAAAACAAGAAAAAACAAATATTAAAAACTTTATATTGTATATCAACTGCGAAGAGATTCACAACTAAACACTAAAACACTTTATTTAACTTCACGATACGCGTTTCGTTAATCATGATAATCATCAGAACATTCACTCTAATTCTAATATTAAACTATATTTTAATACATGACAATTGATGAATAACATGATTATAGAAACGCGCCTCGAGAAGTAAAACAAAGTGATTTGGTGTTTAGTGGTAAATCTCTCCGAGTTTACTGTTTCACACTGAAGGTTCACATAGAATAATTGATTTATTTTATATAGTTAAATTAACAACATTATACAAAGATAATGGATTGATGTCAAATAGCTCAGAGATTTCTGCAAAAGCAAAATGTAGAAGAACTGTAAAAATTTACCAAATTAGGTGAATTTTTGACTCCTACTAACTACTTGGTTAAACTTACCTTCTCTTTTAAAGTGTAGGCTTGTTTGTCTTCCTCTAATTTGTTTATCCCTCCTGAGATTTCCACGTCTTGCTGACGGTATTTTCTAGATTTCTTCTGTATTATTTCTATTTACTATTTTTTTTTAATTTTGGCGGTCCATTTATATTGCCTTATCGTTGTAGTTGACTTCGTGGTATTGGTTGTGTGTGTATATGACTGATATGTGGATATTCTCTGAACACATCCTTCCTAATGAAACTAGAAACTACCTAGGTAAGCAATTGTGGAAGACTATTTAAACTGTCTGTTCAGATGTCTAGTGTCTTAAGCCATAATTTAATTCGCGAGGTTTCGGCAGTCTAAACATTACTAAATGGTTGTTCGATAAGAGTATCAGAATTTTAAATTGAGGTACAATGATAACTACAAATGATAATCCAGGAATTTTTATTATAAATAAAAAAAATAAACAAAAAATGAATGCATTATCCCTTAGTTATCATACATGCTTTTTTTAAATTTTGACACTCTTATTGGACAGCCCTTTATAATATTGAGGGCAATTATTGAGGGATTCTCTCTCAAGGGTTCAGCAAACCAATGTTGAACATATGCATACGCTTTATACCCCACATTCCTCTCTATCTTATGCATGAGTGATCCATCTTCGACACTGGTAGTCCTAAACTTCTTTTCCGCTCCATGGTTTCCAAATAGATGCTACTTTTGCCCGTCTTTCCCCCTCACTCTATTTTGTTTTGCCAATCTTCACCACTCAGCATATCCTCCATTATTGACTGCTCTCTAATCTATGTTAATATTTTCTTATCTTTTAAAGTCTGTCCCAGCAATGCTTGTTTCTTATATGGTCGCAATCACCTTTGGTTTGTGGATTATTTTTGATGTTAGTGGTTTTCGACCCTTAAGTACTGATTTTACACATTGGTATAACACTCTTACTTTTATCTTTCTTGTTATATACTTGTTTTTACTTCACATAATGTCACTCAATCTATGCTGTCCAGGCCAATCTGTTTTTTTTGTACAGTCACTGTTTGTATATATTGTAGATTATGTTTTACCCTGAGTATACGTAGTTTCCAGTCGGTTCTACCACAACAGGGCTTTTAGTTTAATTAAATGATAGTATAATTCGTTACCTCTGAAACAGTCAGATTGATTCAAAATATATTCAACTTATAGGAGACATATATAAATTGAGAAATACTATTAGGCACAACATTGAATACATCTTCGAGCAATTAAACTGGAACGATATAGGCCAGAATAAGCAGGAAAATATAAAACCAGGCAACCAAAATTAGTCTGACCAAAATGCAGTAAATTAAATTTGCACTTAGGATAATTCAAATCTGAACTCATTCTAATATTTATAAGTACACTGATAAATAAACACAGGGGTCAGATAATTGGTAAAGTAAATGGACCTTGGGTGTGCCAATCTCTAGATCACGCTGAAACTCTGAGTAGTGTCCATAGTCTATCCAAGACGTATCAATAAATTCTGCCTCCACGTCCTCGTCAGGTTCCTCGGTCAATGCAGTGCTCACACTAGGATGTGAGTAATGTAGCAAACGGATGAAGTCGAGTTTCTAATGCCTTAAATTCGGAACTAATTGGCTAAGGTATGGAAAATAATCTGGACGAATATTAAGTACACGACTCCGCAAACGAAAAATGGATAACCTAAGAATAACAGAATGGTGAAGAGCTCTGAACAAAGCTGGCTGGAGAAAGATCTTTGAGGATACCAAGGTTCACTCCGAACTGTATTTATCATCATCATCAGACTGACGATGATGATGATAAATAGATAATACACAATATTTGTGATATAGCTTTTTTTGGGTGTTTATGGTGTAATTGAAGTATACGACCCGTCGAACATAGTGATGAACTTTCTGTTCCAAAGCCATCAGAATCTTATGAATAAAGAAATACCTCAATCTATTGATTCTTCAAGTGATCATACATCATGTCTACAGAAAATCAAAAACGATCTATTTTTAACATCCTGGAACTTGATGTTCCAGGATTCTCTCACCGGCTGAACAAGACCATCCTCTCATAAGAGCCGCATCTTTTCACAGGCTGAACTTAATGATTCATATCGGCATTTAAAACAATCAAAATCACAGTGAGTGCTATAAGCATCCAGATTAAAAGGATGGCATGTCATTCAAGGTGAAGACATCTCATTACAGTAATAGAAAAGCAATCTTAAGGTTGCTGGACAATATAATAACGAAATCCAGAAACAAAATACCATTGTAAAACATCAACATTCTAAGGTGATATGATTACTAATAAAAATAATAATAATGCAATTATTGCTAGAATTTGTTACAATGCCACAATACTTATAGTAATAGTATATACCATAAATAAAACTAGCAAAAAAATATAGATGATACAAAAAATCTGATGTAATTTTCTGTTTTTATATCAAACTTTACCTAAGATACACCTTTTGGCTTAAATCACAGACATTTACATTTGGCTTAAATCACAAAAAACTCATTTTTGCTTACCAGATTTATGTTTACATTTTTTGTTTTGCCTTGTTGGATTACATCATGTGCTATACATGAAGACTACATCAGACTTTCAGCATAACATCATTTTAGGTCAATCATTGTTATATGATCTAAAGTTTCTTCCATTTGGATTCTAGTTATATACTTGCGATCATTTTGTAAACTGCAGTTACTTGTTTTTTACTCTCTTAAAATTCCTTTATTTTCTTGGATATTTCCTCCAAATTTTTAATCAAGTCCTAAGTGTCTTTTATAAAACAAAATTTTTTGCATTTGTTTCAATTTACTCTGTTTTGTTATCTGATTATGAAAACTAGGTCTGAATGATTCTGCTTTTCGTGATGCAATATTTTGCTTCTTCTAATGTGGTATTATATATTCTCTTATTTTCCCATCCACTGTCTGCTATGTATCTTATCAGTATTAGGTCTACATAGTTGGAGTAGAATTTATTCTATTTATTATTATGGTCCCCTCCCTGTTCATCAAATTAATGACCTTAACCAAGCCTCTCTACTATTCTTGCCACTTCTTTGAAATATTACCTGCATTATGAAATGAAATCCTGCATATGATTATGAAATATTATCCTGCACATGCAAATAAAACATTAAATGTTGCCTTGATGATTATCTATTTACAAAATTAACAAACAATATAAACCATCAATCCTCCAGAAATTGTTATAAAAAAGTTATACTTGGCTTTTATATTTTTTGTTACATACTAAAACAGAAGAAACTAATACATACCATATTATAACATTTATCCAAGATATGAATAATAATAGTTATAGGCAGATAATTCTTTAGATTTTCTTTCATTCAATTAGTACTACATATCAATTGAGTTTTAATATCCCTTAAATTATATAGCATTAAACTCCACTGGAATTAAAAAATATTTAGAGAAAATCTTTAATATTTGATTTATCTATGTCCAACTTACAACAGTTTATTAATCTTTAGATTTTTTTTTTCTTTAGCTTTTTCCTATTTAATTCGTTTGAATTCTTCAAAATACAGAAAATGATTGATTAGTAAAAATGTTTTTCAAAACAACCTGTTAGATTACCCAGTTTGACATTTTTGAAAAATGTGGGGTTAGTTTATTATGAGATGGTTGTTGGATGGATGTATTTAAATAGAATAAAATTTGCGAACAATGCAGATATAGATCGTGTCCAGAATTTTTAAAATATAGCAATTACGTATATCGTAAATTACGATTGTTGTATTATTATTCATTTAATGACAAACATATAAAGATATTTTATGACATTATTTAATGACAACATGATGAAGGTGCATAATATTTTAAAAAATAATCTACTGTAAAAATGATCTAATTTATAAAACTTATTCAAATATTTATTTACCTTTAACACTTGGATATCGAATTCAGTTCTACAGGAACTACAGTTTGTCAGGGTGCCTCCCATACAAGAGGATGTTTAATCATGTTTTATTCTAGAAGTGAATACAAAACTACATAAGCCAAATTTAAGTCTATGACCAAACCGAAAAGCCTCTCTAACATGGACAAAAAAGTTTCATCGCAATTTTAATATTTCGAAATATCTAGTAGATCATTGCAAAAACCAAGCAGGTCATTTCTATCTTCTTTCAAACCTGCAAAATTAAATCCTAATCAACATATAAAACAAGTTAGTTTAACATTTGAACGGAATAAGATAATATCTGTTCTGATATAATGATTTAAGATAAGTAATTGTTTAAAACCGCTTTTAAAGTATAGAGTTTTCCAATAAGAATGTGGGAACTTTGAAATATAATAGCGGCAACACTTTTAAATTTAAATGTGGGTCATGGTCTGTTGTGTTAATTTTGTGTTAATTCATCATTGGGCAAATGAATTGAGCTCTAGAACAATGGGAAGGCGACTCCAACTTTGGACAGAGCATAATCTTTTCCATAACTTTTCCAGCTCGCTTCTGGTTTAATGGATGATTTGTGAACAAACATAACTGCAGGATTTGGGCTAATGAAAATCCTCAAGTCATTTAGAAGTACATCCTCAGAATATTACTGTTTTTGTGCGGTTTTTTGCACCAAGAGTGATATGACCTTATTTTTTTGAAGACGATGATGAAAATCGTACTACTGTTAAAAGCAAACGCATATAGGAATATGCTTGACATATATCATCATCAGAATATCTTTGACCTGAAACAAAATGGTGCGGTTGAAAGATGTGGTCTTTCAACAAGATGGAACGACTTGTTAAACATCTCTCCAGATAATTGATTTATTGCAAGGAAAGTGTTATACGCGAAATGGTAATGTCAGCTGGCCGCCAAGATAATGCGATCTCACGTCCTTAGATTATTTTTTGTAAACAATTCTTGATCTTAAACGCCATATGTGTTAATGAGTAATCGATAATTGGATCTTCAATGTATTTTACCAGACGACGTCGAGGGGAACATTTGAATGACATTATTTTCATGGCATTAATTTTAAACATTTTATTAGACAACCCTTTATATACGAAATCAAGTGTATTTGAAAGAATGACGCAGATAATCAATCCTCAACTCTCTGGTCCAATAGGCAGTACGTTTTGACTTTCTTAAATATCATCAGTCCACCACTCTCGAAAGCGACATTGTCCCCATTTCCGCAATCCTCCTCTCCACAATCTACCTCTCCCATGCAGTTACTCTACTAAAGTATTGCCGCTATTGCTGACAGTGTTAATGAAGATCAATTTATCAATTCGTCGCCGTTCGCAAGAAATTGGATTTAGTTTATTCGACTACGTGGATTATTTAATTCTGAATGTGAATGGTATTGATATGGAGGAGATGTGGTTCCAACAGGACGGAACAATTCGGTGAGAAAATTGGTTCGAGGAACGGACCTGTTAATTGGCTACCAAGGTCATGTCATATAATTAGATTATTTTCTTTGGGGTTATGTTAAATCTTTGGTCTATGCCGGTAACGGTCTATGTTCGAACAATTTCGGACATAAGACCCCAATTGCTTGAAAAAATGGTCGGAAATTGGCTCAACAGAATGCTCTTTGTCAGAAGTGCAGGCGGATATTTGTCCGAAATTATTTTCAAGCCTTAAGACCATTGAATGTTATTTCACATAAAATACATAGTTTCAAGGCATTTAATTTGATCGTTGTTTTATTTCAATTTAAAGTTCAGACGCCCTAAAAATGTCACTTCAGTTACCGGAAGGGCAATGTTTAGGGCATCTAGTGGATTTTCTTGGAACTAACTCATCGGCAGCCTAACAATGAGCCAAATATACAGGAACCAACCCTTGTCTAATAATTTTAGAACACCCATACTTGAATGTATTGAATTGAAAAAAAACATTGATAGATAAGTGGGTGTATCTAAAAAAGCAGAGCAGATAGAAATAAACTAATTTCATATTTAGATTTAGCGCCTTAAAGATAGCTAAAATCAGTGCTAAAATCCTTAGCACTAAAAATTTATTTTTTCTTGCACGCCTGTGTTATCCTAAAAAAATCCATCCTATTTAGGACCGGTATAGTTTTTCTACTAATAGATATTTATTTATCGATTTTCCTGCTTTCTTTGTGTGTGCACCCTTAGGGTACCCACACAAAGAAAGCAGATTTCCAGCTTACTGGTAGTCGGCACCTATAAAAGCCGATTATTTACTTAGGTTTTAAATGATCGTGTATATAAACAAAGCGAGTCGGAGTTTTAAACAAACCTCAACCGGCACCGGCTATTTTTACCGGAATGAATTTTTAATTCTTGGTCGCTGATTTTCGGCGCCGGACGTGGATTTTCAGTAGAAACATTATTATTAATGTGGCGGCATTAAAATCCTTCACACTCACATGTTGATTATTTTTCTTTCAATTTTTTTTTATTATTCCGAAATATTTTATGTTTATAGTATATTTTATTATTTCGAAATAAGTTTATGACGGTCTAAGGCAGCTATTCTTCATCTGAGGATGAACTGGACATCTTGCCTTTATGAAATCTGCTTTTTTACTCACAGATAACCAGCGTTCTTTAATGAAATGATGCAATAATGGTAATGTATGTACATTACATTGATATTCAGCGCCGAAAATAGGCGCTGGCTAACCTGCTTTCTTTTTGTGCGTACCTTACAAGCCGACTATTTACTTAGATTTTAAATGATCGTGAACATAAACACAACGGGTCGGAACTTGTAAACAAACTTGAACCGGCACCGAGAATTTTACCGGAATGAATTTTTAATTCTTGGTCGCTGATTTTCGGCGCCGGATGTAGGTTTTCAAAAGAAAAAATATTATTAATGTGGCGGCTTAAAATCTTTCACACTCCCATGCTGATTATTTTTCTTTCAATTATTTTTTTATTATTTCGAAATTTTTTATGTTTATAGTAAATTTTATTATTTCGAAATAAGTTTATGAAGGTCTAAGGCCGATATTTGTATTTATTTTTATGTTTATAATCACAAATTCTTCATCGGAAGATGAACTGGATATCTTGCCTTTATGAAATCTGTTTTTTTTACTCACAGATAACCAGCGTTCTTTAATGAAATAATTCAATAATGGCAATGTATGTACAGTACATTGATATTCAGCGCCGAAAATAGGCGCTGGCTAACCTGCTTTCTTTGTGTGCGTACCCTACAAGCCGATTATTTACTTAGATTTTAAATGATCGTGAACATAAACACAGCGCGTCGGAACTTGTAAACAAACCTGAACCGGCACCGGGATTTTTACCACAATGAATTTTTAATTCTTGGTCGCTGATTTTCGGCGCCGGATGTAGGGTTTCAAAAGAAAAAATATTATTAATGTGGCGGCTTAAAATCTTTCACACTCCCATGTTGATTATTTTTCTTTCAATTATTTTTTTAATATTTCGAAATTTTTTATGTTTATAGTAAATTTTATTATTTCGAAATAAGTTTATGAAGGTCTAAGGCCGATATTTGTATTTATTTTTATGTTTATCTTCACAAATGCTTCATCGGAGGATGAACTGGACATCTTGCTTTATGAAATCTGCTTTTTTACTCACAGATAACCAGCGTTCTTTAATGAAATGATGCAATAATGGTAATGTACGTATCAGCGGGACAACTGGCACCGGTATTCGGCGCCAAAAATAGGCGTTGGCTAACCTGCTTTCTGGTAGTCGGTACCTATAAAAGCCGATTATTTACTTAGGTTTTAAATGAACATGAACATAAACAAAGCGTGTCGGAACTTCTAAACAAACGTGAACCGGCATCGACAATTTTACCGGAATGAATTTTTAATTCTTGGTCGCTCTGGCTAACCTGCTTTCTTTGTGTGCGTACCCTTACTGACTATTTGGAATGAATTCCTTGGTGATATACACCCAATATTTTGGTTTTTCGTCAAACGGGCATAATGGCAGAACGTCTCGTTAAGATGTGCTAATTGTGACAAATAAAACATGACACTGTTTTTTGTTATGTGAGTGGAGAATTAACTTTTATCTTTCTGGGTCGAAATTTCATATCATTAGCAACCAAACATTTGGGATACTTTGGTTTTCCTGTGCGCCTTCAAGATAAATCCTAGGTTCCACATATCTGATGTATAACATGTGTGACACTTCTGAGGGTTTGGGACTAAGGGATCTAGACATATGCCTCTTGTTGTGCCAATGATTTCGACGGAACCAACAGATCACGTAAGTGATTGTTATTTTTGTTTGGCCGATATAAAGGATATCACAACTAAGTCGAAACGTATCATAAAGTACCTAGACCTGTCATCTACAAAACGAAGAATTCCACATTGTGTCGAATTGCCCCTGCCAACACCTCCAAATTCATTAGAAACTCAAGAAGCTGCTGCTAGTCAAGACGATAACTTAGAAACAGAGGGGATCCAACCTATAAACCAAGTATTTCAAAAGAACCACACTTATTGACACAAGATGTCCTAAATGATTTGGTACGTGATTTACATAGGCTGAGCTTTTGGGATCATTAAACGGCTGGAATCTACTTTCTCCTAGTACAAAATTGCGTGTGAATGCTGCGTGTTCAACTTCTGTTAGCCGCGCTAACCCAGGCATTTGTTGTAGTGGACACTGCCGTCGCGATTTTCACTTAAAGTGCATTAAATTGCCAGTGGTTTTGGGTGAGTTATCCGATGACTCGGGGGTGATTTGGTCCTGTAATTATTGTAGAAAATCGGACACTAGTGAATTATTGCGGGAGGTTCTCGCAATCGTGAACTCAATCGTAAGAGATGTTTCGTCTGTGCAACAACAACAATCTGGTCTGACAGACTCAGTTAAGTTCTACGGTGATAAGATGGATGATTTCAACAAGCAGATGGAGCACTTTAAAAAGGTATCGAGAGGGTTTGATAATATTCAGAGTGAGCTGGTAGCTGTTAGGAAGGAGTGCGCCGACTTGCGAGCCAAGGTGGAGTCTGCGGAGCAGCAGACACTGGAAAGCAACATAGAGGTTTGCGGTGTCCCGGAGGGACGCGGGGAAAACGTCCAGGACTTCCTTCCAAACGTCCTTACTGCAATGGCTGATCACGCTGTGTCTATCTTTTATCAGAATATCAGAGGCCTAAAAACAAAATGCGTTGACTTCTTCCAAGCAATTTGTGACGCCGATTATGATATTATTTGCATCACAGAAACGTGGCTAAAACCAGAAATTTCGGACAGTGAGTTATTTCCTCAGGGATATTCGGTCTTTCGATTGGACAGAAATCCCATAACGACGAGCAAGCGGGACGGTGGTGGAGTCTTGTTGGGAATTCGTGAATCATTCAAAGGTAGCACCTTAACATATCTGTGCGGCAACGATAATATTGTGGAGGACTTATAGATCTCTATGGCTTTGAGGGGTGAGAGGAGGCTCTTGATATGTACTGTTTATATTCCACCGTAAGTCTCTTTAAATAATTATACAGCATTCTTTACCAAATTGGAAGGAGTATTGGAGAAATATCACAAAAGTGATATACTTGTGGTCGGTGACTTTAATTTGCCTCATCTCGGATGGACGCAAGCTTCCAGTGATTTGCCTCTACTACCAGGCAGCGCGACGGACCCAGTGAGTTTAAGTTTTCTTGACTTCTACTCTAGTAATTTAAAACAGTTTAATAATATTCTTAATGTAAATTTTTAGATCTAGGGTTTTAGATCTAGTTATGTCACATTCATTGTCAATGGCAATCAAAGGGCGTGAAGTTCCCTTGGTTTCGGAAGACCACCATCACAAGGCTCTTGATATTACTTTAGATCTAGGTATTGTGCGATCTAGATCTCAGAACTATACTCGAGTTCTGTTTGACCGGGCTGACTATGCTTCTATAAACGCTGAATTGGAGGACTGCCGATGGAACCCAGCCCCTTTATATGTTCACATTTTAGGTTAATGTTAAAAGTCACGGTCGAAAATTATCCACTTAGGAAAAAAACAAATCCGAAACATACTGCAGTTTTTTATCTTGTATGTTTAGTTAATTTATTCAGGTTGGTAAATATGAAAATGACATGAAACACTCTCACTTTCGTTTGTTCTCTGATCCATGTATAGGTCTTTCTATCCCGTCTAGTAATGCCAAAGGTTTTAAAATCAGTCGTTGACGGTAATGCATCCTACCTTTATAACTTCTTAGATGACCTTATAAACAAGTATATCTCCCGTAAAACAATAAAAAAATCTGAATATCTGATTTGGTTTTCTAAAGAAACAATTAACTCTTTGTGTGGCAAGGGTAAAATGCACAGTAAATGGAAGAAATTTAAAGCGATTACCTCATTCAGCTCATTAAAAGCGATTACCAAAATTATATTGAGGTTACTGAGAATACCATTTCAAAAGACGTAAAAATTCTGGTCGTTTGTAAATAATAAAAAATCCAAAAATTCTTTCCCGAAAACTATGTTCTTAAACAACGACATCTCCACTGATGGTTTGTGAAATGTTTTCTGACTACTTTAGTAGTGTATTTGTATCTTCTAATTCGCCTGTAAGAGTAGAGAAGACTGTCTCTAATAATGCATTTAATATCCTTTTAATTACTGAGTCCAGTATTTTAAACGCGATAAACTACCTCGACGAAAGAAAAGGACCAGGTCCTGATGGGCTCCCTTCTCTGTTTCTTTAATCTTGTCCGGCTTTGTCTACACCGCTACATATAATATATAATCAGTCTATCTCAAAGGGGATCTTCCCACCACGTTGGAAAATTGCTCAAATTATACCAATATATAAATCTGGTGATAGAGTCAACATTCAAAACTACCGTCCTATCTCCCTGTTAAATCATTTCGGTAAAATATTTGAATACGTCATTTTGCAAGAATTACTGTTTAAAGTTAATCCATCAAGTGATCCTGCTCAGAATGGTTTCTGAAGGGGTAGATCCGTATTGACTAGCTTGGTGCCTTTCGTACAAAAGGCATTGGATAATATGGAGAATGGTCCTAAGTACTTATGCAGTCTAGTCTAGTCTGGGCTTTTGATAAGGTCCACCATCCTACGCTTATCACGAAATTGATGAACTTTAGAATACACGGCAATCTCCTAAAATTGATTGAAAGTTATGTAACTGATAGAAAGCAGTATGTGGCCGTCAATGGATCGAAGTCTGGCTATCGGTCTGTATCTTCAGGAGTACCTCAGGGGTCGCACTTGGGACCGCTTCTTTTTAATATATTCTTGAATGATGTCGGTAGCTGCTTCTCTTACTGCGATTACTCTCTATACGCCGATGATCTTAAAATGTTTGGTACTGTGACGCGGCCTTCTGACACTGATTCAATTCAGAATGACCTTTCTAGACTGGCCAATTACTGCCGCCACCATAATCTAACATTGAATACCAGCAAATGTCAATCTCCTTTCAATTTCAATGTAATATTGCAAATGGATGGGGCGGTGTTGGGAAGGGTGGATACGATCAAAGATCTGGGTGTGATCTGTCTTTCGAACCCCATATAGCTTCGATAACCAATCGTGCCAAAAGGTCTTTGGGTTTCCTAACGCGCACTACCAGGGACTTTTCAAATATGTCTTCTCTGATCCTCCTATACAATAGTTTGGTCAGACCGATTCTCGAATATTCATGTACTGTTTGGAATCCCTTGTATGATAAATATTCTATGGAGATAGAGGGCATTCAAAGGAAGTTCCTGAATTGCATTAACTATAGATTTAATAAAAATAGACATTATTTCAGGTATAACCATAACTTAAAATTTTATAGCATGGAGTCGTTGGAAGATCGAAGACGGTTGTACGATGTTGTTTTTATTTACAAAATAATGAACAATCTAATTCACTCTCTTTGTTGTAACAATATGATATTTCTCAATTCTTCCCCTTATTCACTGCGTAATAGGTTAATATTTAGAGTTCCCCATTATATGTCAAATTATTATAGTAACACTCCTTTAATTAGATGTGTCCGAACTTATAACAATTTGAGCTTGTCTGATCCAGAATTCGATCTTTTTTCTGACAGTTTACTTAGTTTTAAGAGAAGGGTTAAGGCGATACTTAGCGATTGATGACTGTGTTGTTCTTCTCTTTTTTTCCTGTACTCTCAAAGTATGTTCACTTCAGTATTTGTATTATGACTCAATGTCTCAACGCAAAATTCTTGTGGGCGTCGTTTTAGATGATTGAAAATTTCGAATTAAAAGCAAAGAACGCCCAGGTCATCCAAAAAAATTGGAAGATGCCGAAGTGCAAGCATTGTTGGAAGAAGCCGATATGCAAACTCAACAACAAATAACAGAGAGGTTAAATTTTGAACCATTTGAGATCGTCTGTATGCCCTGGGAAAGATTTAGAAGATAGGAAAATGGGTACCACACTAGCTGAACGACAGACCGATACAAGAGCGATAAACGGTGTGCGGTGTTGTTTTGTCGGCATGAAAGAAAGACTTGCACCGGATCGCAACTGGAGATGAAAAATGGATACCGGGAACCTAAAAATGCAGAAAATCGTGGGTTGACCTAGGACAACCATCAACATCGACCGCAAGACCAAATCGCTTTGGAAAGAAGACAATACTGTGATTTTGATGGGATCAGAAGGGTGTCGTGTACCATGATCTTCTGAAACCAGGTGGAATAGTTAATATCGTACACTGCCGCAACAAATGATCAATTTAAACCATACATTGATCGAAAAGTGACTAGACTGGGCTACAAGATATGGAAAAGTGATTTTGCAGCACGACCATGCCCCATTACACAGAGTGAAAACGGTCAGAGATCCCATTTCTGCACTTGGCTGGGAACTCTTGCCCCACCCGTCATACTCACCAGACTTGGGCCCCTTCCGTCTACTACTTTTTTCATCGATGTCTCACGCACTTTATATGAAACACTTCAACAATTACGGAGATGTCGAAAAATGGCTTGATGGCTGGACCATCTCAAAAGGTGTACGGTTTTTCTGGGAGGGCATCCATAAATTGACAGAAAAACGGGAAACATGTGCAGCTAGCGATGGCGCATACTTTGATTAAACCATTTTTTACCTTTTCTCTCAAATTAAACATGTTTTTTTTAAGAAAACATTTAAAATTATTAACCGCCAAGCCTAGTAAATCGAATCGATTTTATTTAAAAATTTAGTTTAAAGCATTTAGTTTAAATTTTTGTCATATTTTTATTTAAGTTTTACCTAAATGCATTAAAATATTTTAAAAAGGGTTAAATAGGTTCGTGTTTCTTTTTAACGTACTTTTGATAACATGAGGGTTGCTATTTATGTATCCGGAATTGGCAACAATGGGGCTGCTAGGCACCGTTTTGTCACACGGATGGTATTTGTGTTGTTTAGAGACTTGAAAAAAATGGAATTAATTCGTGAGAAATTTCGTGCGATGGTTTACTACGATTTTTAACGCAGATTATCTCAACAACAGTGCACTGATCAACTCACTTCGACTTTTGGCGATGAAGCACCATTAAAACCACCATATCATTGGTTTAGTGAAATCGTGGCCGTCGTTCGCTCACGGACGAATTTAAAATCGATTGTTGTGCCAACTGATAAAGCAAGATCGTCATGTGACATATCGTGAATTTAAGGCATCCCTGGGCATTAGTATCACAAGCATACACAAGATTTGACATGAACATTTAACGGTAAAAAGATTTTTGCTCGTTGGATTCCGCCTAATTTGTTAATCGCTCAAAAAAGGCTCGTGCCGATCGGTGCAAAGAAATGCTCAAAAAATACAATCGTGGTGCGTCAAAAGTCGTGTATAACATCTACACAGGTGGGAAACTGGGATTTATATGTATACGCCCGATAGTAAACAGCAGACGATTGTATGGGTCTTTCAAAATGACCCAAACCCAACAAAAGTTGTTCGCGCAAGAAGCACTTCGAAGCAAATGATCGCCTGTTTTTTCCGGATAAATGGGCATGAACAACTCAATATTTGACCGGTTAAAACATTGAATTGATGGATCATCCACCGTACAGTCCTGATTTGGCACCCAATGATTTCTTTTTGTTCCCGTCCGTGAAGTTTAAATTACGTTGTCAACGATTTTCGACACCTGAGGAAGCTGTCAAAATGCATGCTTCGGAGATACCTCAATCGGAATGGAAAAAGTGTTATGAAAATTGGTTCAAATGTATGCAAAAGTGTATCGTCATCGCGGAGAATATTTTGAAAAACAATAAAACCATTTTTAATGATAAATATTTATTTTTATTTATTATTCCGGATACATAATTAGCAACTCTCGTACCTACCGATTTTTTATATGCTGATTTTATATGTTGTAACCGACTTTTTGTATGGATCACATAAAATGCATAATAGCATCTAAAAATCAAGTATACGTTATTGTAATACTGTGAAGTATTGGGTTGTCCAAAAAGTTCGTACAGATTTTAACGTTTGAAAACAAAAACCTGTGTTTGATTAGTGATGTTTATTTATATACTAGCTGCCCGGACAGATTTCGTTCTGTCAAAAGTTAATAGTAAAAATTAAATAAGTATTCCCGAGTGATCACGTTATTTATGTCTCAACAATAAACGACGATTATTTACAAAAATAAGTTTTCTATTTCGTAGACTGCAATACTTTATAAACTTGATGATATTCATTCTAATGCTTTATGGTATACAATATTTTTTGTTTGGTTACTTGGTGCGTAAACAAATAAAGCTAACGGTTTCCCAACGCGAGGACAGGCAACTTACAACTGTCCATGAGAGAAGCATGGGTTTTCAAGATTTACGCCGCAAATACTTAAAGACTGACCCTGTGATTTATTTATGGTCATTGCGAAAGCAAGCCGCACTGGAAATTGCAGTCGTTTAAATTCAAATGGTACGTCAGTTGGTATCATTGTGATGCGGGGTATCAACACTTCTTCTCCCTTATATTTTCCTTTTAGAATTATTGTTTCAATTACATTGTTAAGTAAATTTTTCACTGATAGCCGTGTGCCGTTACAAAGACGCGATGGGTTAATATTTCGTAACATTATGACTACCGATCCTACTTTCAATTGAAGATTATGGGGTGGCAATCCTGGCAAATCCAATGAGTTTAAAAATTCTGGTGGATAGTTGACATCATCCTGATTAGTTGCGCAATCAACTGATTTGTATGTCTTTAATTCACCGACAATTTCATTTTGAATTTTTAAGTTTATTTCATTTACATCCGTCTTTTTAGCAGCTAATATAGCACGTTCGCTCAACCAAAAATGATCTTTGTAATTTTGAGCGACGTTTGGGAACACCTTTTGTATGAGCTCGGTTGTTGTTTCAATAAACTGACAAAAATCGACAGGAAATGTAATGCAGCCGTAGTAGTAATCAGTAATCGAATCATCAACAGGGATTTTGTCATTACCAAGGTCAACGAGTTGTTGAGAAAATATTTCTCCAGATCGATCATTTTGTAATTCAATACGCATATTCTTACTTAAATTTAGTATCTTGACTTGACTTGACTTGACTTTTCTAAGTTCTAAGTCTGCTAAGTGAACTACAGTGGGGTATCTTTCATGAATGGGAAAAGAAAAAATGCGCCAAATTGCTTCATTATTGCTAACATAACGGCTTATTTGGTATTGGTTAACTTCATCAATGGAATTCTCAGCACTAACTCCAATCAGAGCCATATCACTTCCATTTGTTAGATATTTGCAAATGTATTTTATAGATTTGACGGAATGGCATATTTGTTTTGTTTAGATTGACGTTGACAATTTATGTCAACTGTTTGACAGCTAGTTTTTATGTGAAAAGAAAAGTGTTGTTTTTACTATTGTCTACACATTTTTTTAATTAAAACTTTCCGTGTGCCTTAAGGAACATACGAAAAACAAAATTAGCCGAATTGGTCGAGCCGTTCATGAGTTTTGCGCTTAGCAACATTCATTTTTATTTATATAGATTATAGATTATGTAGCATTTACAATGTTTACGTTCAAATTCGAGTTGATTCGCATTCAGTTTAGTTGGTTCAAATTGAAAATGTGGGCCGACAACTTGCATTTACGCCCACATTATGCTTTTTTAAGGGACCCATAGGCTTTCAACTTTTTTCAGGCAACCAAATCATCAACACTGACCTCTAGTTTTTACTCAGAATTGGGTTTTTGAATAAAAAATAATTATCGATTTTTTTGCATTATTTTAAAACTTTATCAAATTGTATTGATAATTGATGCGAAAAACTTTTAAAGAAATGTTTACGATTAATTATGAATGAATTAAAATTTAAAATAAAATCACGTGACTACGAAAGTGCCACGATTAGCTGTCATATTTGTGATGTCATTATATTAAAGTGTTTTCACGTAAGTACTGTCAACGGCTCCTACCTGTGTATATACTGTCAAAATTAGTGTAGTGTGTAGTGCAAAAATAAATTGTTGGTGTAGTGTGTAGTGCAAAAATAAATTGCAACTCATTTAATTCAGTAATGTGCGACAAAGCGTTCATAAAGGCCAATTCTAATAATGTACCTGGTGTGGATAGTTTTATGGTGATAGATTTTCTCAAAAATGACATTCGGTTCAATTCAGATGAAGTTCGTGGTTCTGGGATAGAGTGTTATAAATAATAACCTGTTAAGATTTGTATTTATATATTATAGTTCTTTCAATGTTGTATATATCAGAAAATAAAGTAAAGACGGCAACCTCGCATCGGTGTCTGACGCGGTACGAAAGGAAGGGCAACTTAACCAAAAATAATAACGAAAACCAGGAGTCCACGTTAAGAAGTCGTTTAGTTAAGACAGCGATTCGGGATTGCCGACGAATAGTAATGGCAACTTGGTTTTTTTGAAGCAGTCCATAAGTAAATATAAAATATATTAACGTTGTTTTTGTAGAATTCGTACAAAATAGTACGAAACAGGCCCGATAACTTTTTATATTTGAAATTTTCAATAAATGTATCAATACACTGATGATAATAACAAGAATAAGTTGATTAAAAACTGAAACACTCATACCAGCTACCTGTAATGTTGAGGGAAAATAAACATTGTGACGTCAATTTCCATTTTATCAGCTTGATTTTTATGATAACCCTATTGGCTCCTAGTTTTACTTCATTAGATTATTACTATTTGTTTTGGGGGTCTCTGGTTGACCTAGGAAATGTCGGAGGTTGTTGGTCCCGATTGACGGAGGTTCGACTATTCTTGAAGAATTTTTTTTGCAACGAAGTTCAGGCGAACTTCGCGGAGGTTAACTTGAAGTCCGATGAATTTATCGGTATGTTCGGGTCGACAGCGACAGAGATGCTGGAAATCTCAACGGTGCGCGGATCGAGGTTAGACTTACACAAGTCGGATATCGAGAAAATTTCAAAACCCGGATCTTGAGGCCGGAATTCGGGAATAGGGATTGCAATCCCGCAGCTCATTCAATCCTGCGGGATTGATATGCGGGATTAAACATTTTTTATTAAATTAATTGCGGGATTAAACATTTTTTACATTAAGCAACAGAAATTATTTCTTTTTTATTAATTAAGTATAAGTAATTAGTAATCTATTTTCTTAGATTCATCTTTAAATGTTTGGCATAATTTAATAGTTTTGTTTAATTTTACCCTTACTCCTAACAATATAGTTTTATATTTTTAATTCAGTCTTATTCATATAATGACTAATAATCAAATTACAACTTTCTCTTAGATGCTATTAATTACTATATCAATCTATGGTGATAACTTTTGAAAATACGCTCTTAAAAATTAAATGGCATTTATTGTATCATCTCCGAGCCTGCTTCTGAGTGAACTGCAAATATATCCTGATGCTGAAAACGCTCTCTCGGCTTCTACGCTAGTAGTAGTAGTAGCTGAACCGTCAGGATATATTCATAGGCGAGCCTCAAGTACTCTCCTCTGATACCATCGGACTCAAAGAACGTCATTTCTTTCTTCAAAATTTTCTCAAAGTCCTTTTGCTTGTTGTCTGGCTTTTTCTTAAATATTTCTTTTTCTTGTTGAAGCTGGTTTTCTAATTCTTCTTTTAGCGTTAGAGTAGGATCGGTATCAGTAGCAGATGTTCCAACTATAGGTGTATTTTCTAAGACGTCATCTGCATATGTTCCACCGTCTTGAACTACGACTCTCAAAGATATATAAGTACGATCTGTATTTTTGGCTTCTTCGTCGTATTTTTTCGGATTTTGCAAAATCAAAACTTCTGTTAAATCAGTGCTGCGTTCTTGAATACGTTCATGTAGAGACTGTGTCAACTGGTTACTCAACACCGTGTTTTGTTGTTGCTGTTGTGTAACTGTTGTGTCCGCAGTGATAAGCGTTGACTCTCGCTTACAAAGTGCTTCAACTCCTAATTTAAAAGACTGCAAGTTAGCAATGAGATCTTTAATTATGAACCACTCATTATCGCTGAATTTAATCTCAGATTCAATTTCAATATCGATTAATGCTTTATCAATACAATTCTTCAAATTGTAGAATCGTTCTAACATATTCAAAAGGCTATTCCAGCGAGTGCGGCAGTCTAATATCAATACCAATTCTTTTTAGTCATTCCGTCATTTTTAGTTGGTGGCGGCCTAAAAATCTTGACCACTTTCCGTACTTTCTTCAATAGATCGTCATATGTTGTAAAAATAATTTCAAGTGGCAGTGAATTTATATTTACAGTCACACCCTGCTCATTGGCCTCCATATCATCGTTATCATCATTATCAGATTCCTTCGTAAATGCTGCTGCTGGGCATTCTTATATAGAAGAATTGCCTTTCTTATACAGTGCATCAACCACCACTAGTTGTAAGCCGTGTGTAAAACAAAGCTGCTGGGAACAACGCAAAAGTCTGCCAACCATCTGTGTCTAAGTTTAGACCAAAACTCATGAGGCGTTATCTCACCAAGCTAATGCAATGTCCTGCGGTAGCCGAGCCATGTATACGGACCAAACCCAGATTAAAATGGTATTCTATTTGGTGGACGTTGATATTTAAGTATCGATGATTCTTTTGTGACGTCCATTTGTCAAATGTGAGTGAAAATCTCTGTTTTCGTTTCTTGAGACGTTCAAATTCAATAATCATGTCAGCTTTAACTGTGTTATAAAAATTTGTTACAATAGATCGTATTGTATTTGGCGAATTGGGTAGTTTGTGACCGCTTTTAGAAAATAAATTTCTTAAATCCGTAGATGTGCAAGAGGAACTTAAGGTGAATCCGTCTTTACATACCATCCTAGAGATCATTTTGTCCATGGGGTTTTCTTTGATAAGAAAACTGTCCATTGTTTTGGGTTTCTTCTTTGGTACTGCTGGTAAGGATTCTTCTCCAGTGTCATCGTTTCGAGAACCGATATCGATATTGTGTTTAGTCTTCAAATGTATTTTCAAGCCTTTGGTAGAACGTTGACTAATTTTTAGTTCAGCTATACACAGAAGACATTTGCCACCTTTGTCATTTTTCTTGAAATAACGCCACAGACCTTTTCCAAGTTGGCTGATATCGTCATCGTCGTCGCCTTTATTCTCTTTCTCGGGATTCTCAGTTTCAATGGACTTAGACATGATTCACTTACTCGTTACCTGCAAATAAGAAATACAGTTTAATGTAAGTATAGATTTAGATTCGTTTATTTAATTTTTACACAGTGCTCTGCTACATTCTCACACCCCACATGAGTAATCCGCTTTATTATCATCGATAACCATAACCAAAAAAACATTATTAACAAAAACAAAAACTACTTTAAGTCATAATGTTTCACGCAACATTACGACATTATATTGTTATTTACGACACACACAATCTGATTTTAAAATAGCACAGAACATAACTAAATCAAAAACATTAAAATTTAGGTACTCACGTTAAATGCCGGACGGTGAATACGAAAACATTCGTCACCTATACAGAAAGACGTGCGCAATACCTTTTATGAACAACTGACAGGACAGCCCGCCAACCGTCCGCTAGTCGCCTGCGTGGCGCGCTGTGCGGAATGGCAACGTCGCGCTCGTGCTACTCGCGATTTACGCCGCGAAAGTTTTAGCGCCAAATTTTTAATTTGCGGGATCCGCGCTTTTAAGGTGCGGGATGCAGCAGATTAATAAAAGCAGCGGGAATGCGTGATCCCGTTTTGCGGGATTGCAATCCCTATTTCGGAACGAAGGTATCGAAGGATTGCCCTGTGGCTAGGTCAGGAGGTCCGATAGTTCTCGCAACAGTGGGTTGCTGCTTCGCGAAGTTGTGAGTATGAACTATAGAGTTGGTAGATCGGTGGAACACCTCATTCCCGATGGATTTGATTGTTTCTAACTAACTAGGATGTGTTCAAAGCTATACGGAGTGATTTGTTCTGCAAAGTTTGTAATCTCTTAGCCATGGTAAGCGTAAGAAAACGATTATAAGCTTGGAAGCCATATAAAAGAACGGATCTCACCAGGCTTGGAAAATAGTCTCTTTTATTTTCGGAGCGAGAGTGCTCGTTCTACATGAGAGTGGGTATAGCACATTGTGATGTCACACACATTCGGTTTTTTTCGGGAACTGTGGGCGTGTCGGTTTAAAAATTTATATTCAATTTGATATAACTTTTTAATTATATCGAAAAAAATTAAAATAGTTCTGTTATAAAACTTATATATGATCTTTCCATTTATAACATTTTTTTTTCCAAAACCCCAATTAGCAAACAGGAAAGGCGTCGCGTTTCATCAAGAGAATTCCTAGCAAAAATTGTTGAGCTTCAATCGGGATGTTTTGTTCCATCCACTCACCGGACATGGCACCTTAAGACTACCATTTATTCCGCTCCTTCCAAAATTGTTTAAATGGGAAAAACAGGAAGATGTGAAAAACAATGTTTTAAAATTTTTTGCCAATAAAAATACAACTTTTTGGGAAAAGGGCATTATGGACCTACTATACTACTAAAAAATAGTGGCAATTTGCATTGTATGTAAAAGACTAAATAAATATTTACATAAATTATTTGCGCTTCTCTTTATGTAAAAAAAATCCCTAACTTTCCGGACACCCTGATAAATGATAGCAAGCGCCAATATTTTTAATAATCTTCTATATTGTTATTTTATCCATTAGTGATATTTTTACAATTACAATATTGTTTTTAAAATGAAGCCGGATAAAACTTGAGGAACAATCAGTGAGATAGTAACATCCTTGACTTTGCACTCATCGCCAAAGTACCTTCAAATTTCTTATCAGTCAGTTGTGAACTACGTATCGTTCGACGCAAACGCCGGTATAAAATCCCCACCTACGTAGGATACCTGTAACAACTTACCTGCGTAGCACAAAGATGCCGCCAAAGTCCGTTTTTCTGGTCTCGTGAGCACATTAAAATTAGAAA